>ARYC01009774.1:0-10128 GCA_000711775.1 Oxytricha trifallax | reverse complement strand
AATGATATTCAAATTTAAGTTTATTGATTTCAATTATATACCTCTGTAAAACTTACTATTAAATATGGGACTCCTAAAGGAGGTCAACCTCTAATAAGGATATGGAGAAGGTTTCAAACTTGATAGATTGATATCAATTTCTACTGTTATAGTACTATATTTTTAAATTTAAATTGGTACGTACTTAATTAGGAGCAGCTCCTAAATAGGTACGTACTATAATCTACTTATTATTGAAAGTAAAATTGTTACTTCCTCACCCATATTTAGAGCTGGATCGTCTCTTAACACTCATAATTCTTCTCTAATACTCTAAGAACTTCCTATAAACTTGTACGCTTGCAAAGCTCTCATATAAGCTCTCAGTTATAGAGGCAGTTTTATAATTTTAAATTCAAATTTAAATATGAGCACTAACATTTTAAGAAAAAACAGCAGCACTTCCATCAAACTAAACGAGACTTACCTTTGGCAGCAATAAAAAGTGTGATAGCTGTGAAATGAACTCTCATAAAGAACTACCAGAGCTATCACTTGAGGTCTCTGTTATTAAAATAGAAATTAATAATAGAAAATAAATGGCAAATAAGTGTGTGGGAGACAGAGAGAAGGAGAAAGGTAATAATAATTCCTATACAAACTGAAGAGGTTGAAGTCTATTTTTGTGAGTTATGTGAGAGATTTTGTTCATAAATCAAGCTGGTACAGACATATGAAGGAGCATAGAGAAGCCAAGCCCGCTGTATACTTAAAGTATGATAAAATAGATGGAAAGTATGACTGCTTTGAGTGCCATAAGCAATACTCTCATGCAAGAGACTTGAAGAAGCATCTATTAAAAGCTCACAAGAAAGATATAGAAGTTGAGAATCATGAAGTTGAGCTGAAGCTTTTAAACAAAAGAAAAGCGAGGGAATATTCTAAGGTCGTAGTACCTGAATAATCTAGAGAGTTAGAGTACGTTGAGAAGGCTCTTAATCAACTGACCTCTGAAATAACAAAAATTATGATCAAGATTCAATACAAGAAAATACCGGTTCTTGCTTAAATTGACCTAGATACTTCTCTTTAAAGCTACCTTATAATAGAAGACTCCTTTGATAAGAAAGTTATCAACGATCATCAATACGCATACAAGGTGTATCCCTTCAACTATCTCTTAAGTGATGATAAATATTAAATGGAGTTTACAAATGAGTATCAAGTACTCACTCAAGCAAAGTTTAAAGAGTGTAGTTACTTAATAAAGCTAGATGCTGTTCTCCTAGCCAAAGATCATGTAGCTTTCAGACTACCACTCTTTGAAATGACACTCAGAGATTTCATAACTGATCAAAGAAATCATAGATAGCTTGCATTAATATCAACCTAAGCTATACAAGGTATCAAAGAGCTTCATAAGTTAGGCTTTGTTCACAGAGATCTCAAGCCTGAGAATATAATGTTGAACTTTTCACCAGTAAAAGTAACAATTATTGATTTCAACAGAGCCTTAAGAGTGGAAGTATCAAGGCTTGGAACTGTGATGGGAACTCCAGGATATTATTCAGAAAGAGAAGACTGAAGAGATGGAGACTTTTAGTGGGATGTGTGGGCCTTAGCAGCTATAATAATAGAGTGCGATATGCCTCGCAACGATTACTATTCTACTCGTTGCGAGAAAGATGCTAAGCAAAGAATAAAGTAATTTATAGATAAAACAAGAGTCTCACAATCAATAAAACAAGTGGCAGACTCAATAATAATAAAACCAAACTCAAGATCAGACATATCAATAGAGCAGATAGAGTTGGGGTTAAGTAAGATAAACTTTAGACCTCTCCCACATGATCCAAAAGTGCATTTTGAGTGATTAAATTAAATACATTTACTAAATATTTCACATTAAAACCTATAATAACCCCAACCCCTAACAAATTCCCTACAAATCAAAGCACTTATAAACCTCATTAAGGGGTTTTGGGGTTTTGATTGCCTTTCTCTTTCTTAACTTCTCTTTCTAAGCTTCATATACCTCATCTCCTTCTATTTCTCCTTCAATTTATTAATAAAATATAACAATCCTTCATTCTTGGATGATTTGGTTATTTGTATATCGTTAAACGTTAACTTTTGCTTTTTAATAGCAGGTTCATCACTAGAAGCTCCCTTAATGATGATTTCTTTGTTTGATTTGTGTCTAATTAATCTGCATTTGTAGAAGGTATTTAATATAATTATGAACCATACTATGAGAAATAGTATGTCTTTCTTGCTCTTTTTATCAGATGTGGTCTTCTTATTATCGCTTTCTTTGCTCTTCTTTTTTGGTTCCTTAGTTTTAAATTCATTGACAACACCTCCTTTCTTAACTAACTTGCCGTTCTTAAACTCATATAACTTCTCCAAATCAGTCATGTTCATGCTTATACCATCTGTCATACTTATCATCCTCCTCTTCTTCGTTGTCATATTCATCATCCATGTCTTCTTCCATTTCATCTTCTAAATCCTCTTCATCGCCATAGTCATCATCCTCATCATCTTCTTCATCTTCCTAATATTATTCCTTTTCTAGATCACTAACATCCTCCATATCATATTCATCCATATCAATTTCACTTTAATTACCTTCTTCCTCTTCATCATATTCTTCAACATCGCTGGGTAGTCCTTTCTTTTTTTTAGCATCAGCCTTCTATTGCTTTTTCTCAATTTTCTTAATTTATTTAAGCATTTTTTGAACTTGTCCCTCTAATTTCTCATATACAGGCCTGAGGTTATCTAGTAAACCCTTAATATGAGTAATTTTGAACAAAACTGGATGAGTTTGCACTTATTTACCATCGACTTTCAAAAGTAAGTAAAAACTGAGGAAAGTGCAGTATGACAGAAGCAAATAGTGCTTCATCTCTATATAAGTTAGAGCATTTTTATGAGACTTTTTAAAGCTACTTGCATGATTTAAAATTGGTTTTAATTTTGTATTAATGTCATCAAGGCTGTATTAGAATTCTTCAAGCGAACCGAGGAGTTCTGGATTTTCTTTTTCTATGATTGCTTTAATTGTTTTGGGGTTCTGAACTACCTTAATTAAATCCTTCATTTTGTTCAGTGAACTAACTTATTTATCGCTTTATGATTTAGTGTTAGATTAATCCTCTGCGAATAATTTATCACCGAGTCTGCTTTTAAGTCTGCGTTGAGCGAAATCTTCCTCTGAATCTTCGCAATCTTCATCCTCATCACTCTTGATTAAACCTGTAATTTTCTTTCTGCTCTTACCTCCTTATTTCTAATCTTCTGCATCCTAGTCTAATTGCTGTTATTAAGCCATCATTTTTACAACTTTTTGGCTATGACTTTCTAAAGTCTAAGAGCTTCCAGTCGTTCATCTTCATCATCCTCACTTGAAGTAATATCGTCACCTCCTTTCTTGTCTTTGCCATAGAAATTTTTCTTCTTGCTACCCCAGGTGTCGTTCATTTTTAAGTCATCCTTTTGCTTTTGGAGTTCTTTACCGAAGTCATCAAAGTCTGACATTCCATTATCATCATCATCGCTATTGTCACTCTCGTAATTTAGCAAATGATTCTTATCAACTATTGTCTAAAAATAAAAATTTTCCTTATTTCAATTATGAATAAATGCTTTACTTAAGTAACATCATTTCCCGATTATCATTATTCCCCAAGTCACTTCCACTCTCATCGTCAAAGGAAGAACCTATATCATTGTCATCCTCCTCATCGCTGGAAGCTGGCTTGATGTTTCTGTCCTGCATTTTAGGCATTTTCTGCTATTTAATTATTAATTATTTATTTATAAGGTATTTATCAACAACACATTGATTATAACTATTATTTATATAATATTATTTGCAATGGCTTCTAAAGCTGCTTAAACTATCGGAGTGGGACATGTAAACTACATTTAATTAAAAATATAAAACTTAATGAATTAACAGTTTACTTCCAATGGGTAATAATAAAGAATTTGAGTCTAACAAGTACTTATAGAGATGGTTGACGAATGTTAAGGATAAAGAGTGTGGATTATAATGCAGAATGATAAGGAGTTTTCAGGCACACTCAGAGGTTTCGATGGATAAACTTACATAGTATTTACTTATCTTTAATTTCCCCAAATTGCTGAGCTTTTGTTGCGTAATTAATTATAATAGCTAAAGTTTACTTCAATTTAATACTAGATGATGTGAAAGAATATTAGGATGCTGGAGCAGGCGGAAAGCGTCTTCTAGTCAACTAAGTGGAGTCAATGTTGCTAAATGGTTCACACATATGCATGATGATACCTGGGGATGCTACAATCTAAACTGCTAATGAGTGAAATTTCAAGAATATAATGACAAAATAGAGATAAATCATGATTAAAAGTGTAAATATTAAGCTTAATTAATTAATTTCATTGATAATATTTCATTCATTTATCAATTATCTACATCGGATAATCAAACAATTTAATATATAATAAGAAAAATATGAAATTAAATTAATAATTTTTCTTTAAACTCTCCTTTCACTTCCAGACTTAACTTGGCACATACCTTTTTGCTTCTTAAATAAAAAACTAGATTAGAATATTCGGATAATAAAGATTTTAGTAACTTAAAAATGCAAAATATTTTTACCAATAACTTCTTCAGCAAAGATAACGAAGGAGATAATAACTACGAAAGCAATGGCAATAACGAGCTGATTAACTACTCAAATTTACTAAAGAAACTCCAAGACTAATTATCACACTTTTATTTATTAATATTCATATTCAGGACCTAATATAAATCAAATTTAAATGTATGAGTAATTATCAAACACATTTTAGAATATATCATCAACAAATAGAAATAATAAATTGCAAGAATAAAACAACTCCAAAAATGGGAAGTACTTCAATTAAGAGTCAGAGGAAGACGTGCATGAAGAACAATTTCATTATTAAAATCATTAACTCATTATTGTTCAGAATGCTATCTAAAATCAGTAAAATTAGATTAAGTTGTTTTCAACTCATTTGCAGAGTTTTGGGGATTTATTGCCTATGTCTCATAATAGCTCAAAGATTTAATCTCATCATAGTAGCTAAAGGTTACTCTAAGATAGGTAGATAAACATTTTATATAATTATATTTGCTTTTTATTAGATTATGAATAGTTAGCATATCTACAACAACTAAAGCTTCGCCAGCATAATATCAAATAATCAGTAGCAGAATAATTTTCAATAAGACAAATTGAAATTGAGCAGTAACTTTGAGATGAGCAGTCCATTTTTCTCATAGAAATCTACGAATTTATCTGTACATAGCTAGTTAAATAACAATAATATATCATCAGGAATCAATAGAAGCCTTATCAATGAGAGCAGTATTTTGTAAATTGAAAACAATGAGAAGCTCCAGTCTTAAGTAAATCTTTTAAAACATAAGTAAAAACATAATTTATTATTGATTTTATTGGTCCGTAATAAAACATTAAGAACTTTGTACCCAAGTAACGAATTAAAAAGGTAGATTCTCTTCCAAGACAAATCGAAATTATTAATATCTCTAAGGAATAGTATGGAGGGCTTATTGAAAGTACTGATCTGGCGCCTTGACAACGTAATAACTTCCTCTGTATTCACTGAAATTTACTAAGAATGGCAAAAGAAAAGGGATAATCACAGAGCCTTACTGAACACTTCAAGTTATAGTATCTCAAATAATGAAGAAAATTAAGAGATAACTTATCAAACTTATAATTCTTCCTCTGTAGTTGATGAATAAAATTACCTGCTGTGGGAGCTTCTATAAAAATATCTTAAAAATGCCTCAAACTTGGAAATAACACTTCCTAAGATGCTTGACTTATTTATTAGTGAGCTATATACTTAACTTTTAAGTTCTAAATTTCTAGGAATAGATAGCTTAGGGAAATAAATACAGCCAGTTCCTCAAATGTGGAATGAAGAAGTGGAAAGCTAGGTTTTTGAGATTCATTAATCGCAAAAATATATTAAATAAATTATATGAATTTCAGATTTAATTATTATAATTAATTTGAATCGTCATGAGATATCTTGACTTTTAACGACTCTTAATTTATTGCTTCAACAGTTAAATTATCTAAATATATATATTATCTAATAGTGAAGATTTGCTTTCTCATATTTTAGACTGTGGCATAATAGATTGTCCCTGGTTTCAGAATTTAAATAATATTTTGACATCAATTAGAAAGACTAGTTTAATTAAATTCTTTCTGAATTAAAAATATTAATGTATTAATACATTCGAATGATGAAATTAATTAAAATTAAATATATAATAAATCAAAATAGAGGCAGTTTAAGTTGGCCAATTTCAACGATCTTGGACTCATTCGATAGAGAATTCAAAATTAGCTGGACTTACTATTGGCGGTACTATTTTATCGCATCCCTGGAGCAAGTTAACTCCACTTTAATCGAATGCCTCTAAATTCATTAAATTGTACCATCAAATTAAAGTCGGGTTAACTCGCCCAGGGATGCGATAAAATAGTACCGCCAATCAAAACCCCAAAACCCTTTCGGTAGTTTGATTGAGTTTTTGATTGATAAAAGTAGACTATTATTGCATACTTTATTAGGGTTTTAATAGGGTTTATGTAGGGGTTTAATGTTTAAATATAAGTAATTTAAGTGAGTATATACGAGGTTTGGGGTCTGTTTATGACAGTGAGCATATATATTTATTGTTTAAGTTGCGATATGGATGTGATGAATATAGTGAATAACACAAGCCCGTTCTGAATTATACGTCTATAGCAAGGCTACTCCATAAATCTCCAGCAACTGTGAGGTCTCACTGTCTATTAGCATTGAATTTAAAGAGATAGCATCTTAATTCCAAGCCTAAGAGACCCTTAAAATTTAGCAGCCTCATATTGAATATCTTATTAATGATAAGACTCTTAAATACTGGGCTCATTTCTCTCTAGCCTAGAGGGCTGTGATGTTTCATCGCCAATTTCCTGAGCTTCACATATCTGCTTAATCTATAGCGAACATATATAAAAAGAATGGAATATCTCACAAGACATTCAATCGCATTAAGAGAGTGATTGACATTAATGTTCCATTTTATAAGGATAATTTAAATTATATATTCGATTAAATGCAAAGGGCTTAAGAGCATAATATAAAGTTCATACACGCTGATGAGGCTGTATTTACATTCAATACCTTTATATCAAGGTCTTGGTACAAGAGGTATAGTAATATAGAAGTTTATGACTAAAAGTTTAAGGTGTAAACTCATGCTATTCTTAGTGGAATAAGTGAAGATAGTGGCCTCGAGACTTATGTTATTCACCCTAGTTCGATAAAGACTGAATAATATATTAAGTTCTTGCAATAACTCAGAGATAAGTACGCTGACTAAGACATTATTCTGTTCGTTGATAACTTGTCAGTTCATAAAACTAAAGACTCAAGGAAAGAATATGAAAGGCTAAATATAACACCTGTATTTAATGTTCCTTACAGCCCTTAGTTCAATGGAATTGAATTATATTGGGGGTTATTGAAAGGTAATTATAAGAAATTGCTGCTCTACCATCTCATGCATGATTTAAAGATAGATACAGTCGATTTTATTAAGAGTGCTGCTAAGAGAGTCAGCGATGATAAAGCTATAGTATGCGCAAGAGAAGGGAGATTTTGTGTTTATAAATAAGTATTAGATTTAAACGAATGAATAAGTTCACATATTAAATTTGCCCGAAAAGGGATTTGGCTTCTCTTTCTTTTCTTCCTCTTAAGGCTTGCTTGGGCCCATGTTTCTTCTGTTAGTGCCAGCCCCTGCATTAATGTTCATCTCTTCTGGCTTTTATAAATCTTTGAAGAGCCTCTTACTCAATTCATGTTTTACTTGAGACTTTCTCTCTCTGTTTAATTTGCTGCCTCTTTCATCAAGTATATAGCAATACCACGTTTTTCTATAAAGTTAGAAGACTAAGCTTACTTGAGATGAAAGGATGCTTTTGAAGTTCCTACAGCCAGGTATCACTTTAATTTGGCGTACTGACGTCCATTCCTCACCGACGACGTCCATTCATCACCGGTGACGTTCCATTCTCTCACCGGTGACGTCCATTCCTCACTGACGACGTCCATTCCTCACCGGTGACGTCCATTCCTCACCGGTGACGTCCGTTCCTCACCATTATTAATATATTTTTTAAAAAATTCATATACACTCAATTAAGAAGTAAGATTATTAGATTTAAAATTTACCAAATGGAATTTAGCTGCGAATATATTTTTACACAAATGATTTCAGAAATTATTAAAACTGCTCTATCAAACTAGAATTCAAAATTATGGGTGTTGTCAACCATTGCCCACAGGTGTAACAATTGCCCACATTTGTAACAATTGCTCACACCAGTAACAATTGCCCACACTAGTAACAATTGCTCACAGTGTTAACAATTGCCCACAGAATATTGATTAATTTTTTTTTCTCACTATATAGATTAATCCTACAAACCCTTTCAAGTCATTTAGACTTAACTTTTTTTAGACAAAAATTTAATCGATCAGTATTTACAATAAACAACAGAAATCCAGTCATTTCACTTATTTAAAAAAAACAATACTACCAATTTCTGAATATTGATCTCATGGCCTATATTAATATGTTTAAAATTTCAATTTCAAGAATAACTTTCATTCTCATTGCATTTTGTTTAAGTAAAATCTAACAAATTTATACAATCTCAGGCTACTTTCAACTTAGTGATATAATTCATGTAATGCTTTACTAGTTAAAAGACTGATTGTTAGCTATTCCTAATAGTAAAACTTGAGGAATAATATTCTGAAGTTTTCAAATGGAAGGTATTTGTCTTATTTTTTTCTAGCAAGAAGATTCTAATCTGAGATTCGATCAGCCTATGTCTTGAGTGAGACCTTATTCTAGATGCTCTCAATCTCAAGTTGCAGGGTAAGTAAATTATTATTTATTGCTTTCCATTGAATTATCATCAGTCAACAGTTTTTGTTGACGTGTTCACTCCCTATTTTTTGCTTGATGCAGTCTGAGGAACTTCTCATATCCTGTAACAGAGAGCTTTAACGGTTTCAGATTCTGAAGTACATAGAATCAACCAGAAAATAATCCCTAACATCTAAGTAAGTCAAAATCATTTTTGGCATTAATGAAATTTTAAACATATTAATATAGGCCATGAGATCAATATTCAGAAATTGGTAGTATTGTTTTTTTTTAAATAAGTGAAATGACTGGATTTCTGTTGTTTATTGTAAATACTGATCGATTAAATTTTTGTCTAAAAAAAGTTAAGTCTAAATGACTTGAAAGGGTTTGTAGGATTAATCTATATAGTGAGAAAAAAAAATTAATCAATATTCTGTGGGCAATTGTTAACACTGTGGGCAATTGTTACTAGTGTGGGCAATTGTTACTGGTGTGAGCAATTGTTACAAATGTGGGCAATTGTTACACCTGTGGGCAATGGTTGACAACAGCCCAAATTATTACTAAAATATTATATAAGCTAATTATCGCATTTTATTTCTGTTAAAAAATACCATTTTATTTTTTAACATTTGCTTATTACATCTTTGGGGATGTTTAAGACCAGGATCTTTAATTTCGTTATTAAAGTAAAAAAAAAACATTTATTTTTTACACCTCAAAACTCTAAGTGACTCTTTATAAATCTTTTGGGGGTTGTTACCTTACTTCATCAAAAGTTTATTACCCAATAAAATCTTTAAGTTTAATCAATTTATGGGAATCTTAATCACTTTTATGAAAAAATTTTACTTTTCATAACATTTTTAACTCTTTTAGCTTCATATGATTCTTCATTATCATCCAAATTACATTGATAAAAATAGTTACCAATGTTTAATGAAACTAGGGATAGTTGAAACTATCAAAACTATATTTTTAAATTATTCTTAATATATCTGGAGGGAGTAGCGATTTATATTTGTTTCTTATAATTTTTGGCAATTAGAATTTATTTTTAAACTTTTGAGGGGACTCCCCCAACCTATGTGGTTACTAATAAAGCAAATGAACTTTACAATATTATTATTTAAGATTATTTTATAACATGACTCCAATAAACA
>ARYC01009773.1:0-21369 GCA_000711775.1 Oxytricha trifallax | reverse complement strand
TTTTTATAAATTTTCAAGTCATCCAATAAAAACTTAAAATTTTAAATTGAGAATAAGAAATGAATATCGAATTTTATCAATTTAACTTAGAAATAGCATGATGATGGGAGGAGCTAATAGTGCTAAAGTTACCCCAAGATGCAGATCAAGAGCTCTTCACACACCAATTGATATGAACAACCATATCCTTAGTTCTTAGAAATTTAATTTACCATAAACAAATAATTGTTTGCTCCTATATTGAATTGCAATTTAAATTATTAAGAAAAGATCTCCCACCTAGCATAGTAACTTGATGGATTAATCAGTGATAAATGATGATGATTTCTAAAATAAGATTTATCAGATTTTGGAGCATGTTAGACTATGTCTATTTATGTTAATATATTAGACCGTAATTTACAATAAGAATTACATTTAGACAGGACTAAGAGAGGCAAGCAGAGTAATTTACTCAGCAAATCAATGAATTGAATCAGCAACCCAACTAGACTGTTTAATATACCTACAAACTTGAGTAGACTGTCCAAGCTCAGGCTCACTAAATCTTGGAACTCAAGGGTGATATTAAAATATATTAGAATTTAGCTTATTTTAGATATGTTTAGTTATTAATATCAATCTTGTTATTATAATTTTTATAAATTTTCATTTTAAAATCAGCTAGAAGATCTAAGACTATGAGCAACTATAAAAGGATTTAGAGAATTCTAGGAGATTGAAATCAGAGTAAAAAATGGCTCTGGAAGCTTTATAAGAGGAGATTGAAAATAAACAGAGAGAGAATGATCACTATGATTGAGTAATTACTTTAAATATTTATTTTACAATAAATCTAAAGTACTGAGGGATATGGAAGGCCAGATGGGTCAATATCAAGTTTAGGCCAGAGAATAGTAGTTAATTTAGGCAAACAGGAAAGAAAGGGACAGGCAATAAAAGGAAGCCAGAGAGATGAAGCATGCTTTTGAGGAGGAGAAGAGGTTTCAGGAGAACAAGCAACTTTTGAAGGAAAAAGAAAGTCTTAAGAGATAGATTTAAGATATACACTCTATCAAGAATAGACTAGAGAGTGATTTCTCTGTCAACGAGGAGTTTTAATAAAAATTGAATTATTGATTAAAAATACAGTTGAAATAGCTTAGGATTATGCTCTTCTAAAGAGACCAAGAAGTTATACAGATGAAAAAGCAGCTAGACTTCCTCTCTCAAAAGCAACTAGCAATTTTGATTCACTCTATTAATCCAAACAACCCTCTGCTATACACTTCAAGCTCCGTAAATCAATCTACGAACAGTACCTTTGGAAATTTCTTGAATCATAATGCAGCCACTTAACAGTATAACTTCAAAGACATCGACGAGTACAGACCAAGCTTATCTAGAAGGATTCTGAGATTCACATGATTCACTCGATTCATTAGAAAACTTTGGAAGAGATGCGAAAGCAAATTCAAGAGCTCAGAGACTCATTGCTTAAGAAGAATTTGTCGTTGAGTGAAAAGGATTTACAATTTAAGAGTTTCAGATTTAATACCTTTATAGGAACGATACTAAATGCTATCCTAGTATTGGATTGGTTTTTATTGTGAAGTGAAAGGGCATGTGAATCATTTAACTTTATTATATTTATACTTAACGAAGCACCTTCATCTTTTGATGGACTAATCTAATAAAAAATTGAAGAAAAATCGAATCTATCAACTTATATTATCACTATTTTATCAATCTTACTTAATTAAACCCTGTTGGGATTAGTGACTTATTATTTTAATTCCTCTTATTGATTATTTTCTATTGGAAGATTTCAATCCATCATCATTAAAATAAATTTTCTTAGATGTATGTATTAAATAATTATCTCCCATAAATTTATGAATACGAAACCTAGAATATAACTATCTGTTAAAATTAGGATATAGTTTTACTAATCCTTTAATATTTGTTAGCTTAATTAACTTTGATTAGATACTATATTAAAAATAAATTTTTATTATTATCATTAACCTTTTAATAACTTTAACTTTTAATCGAAGTCCTTGTATACAATGTAACTTTCCTCTCTTAATTTTTAAAGATAGTTGTATTATTATTATTGCAATTAAAGATTCAAAATTAAAACCTTTTACAAGAACTAAAAAAGGAATGATGGCTGTGGGGTTCGAACCCACGCCCTTTCGGACTAGCGCCTTAGACTACTCGGCCAAGCTACCTTTCTTGCTTGTCTCTCTCATTCCCCCACACTTATACCAGTCGAGAATATAAAAACTAATCACTCACCACTCGCAATTACTGTAAGACATTTTCTACTTCTCTGTTAAAATTTGATTGAAATTTCCTTATTAAAATTTCTCTTTAAATTAAGTAAAATAACTACAATATAGAATTTAATTATATTTCAGAAATAAATAATGAACTTAAAAAATAACTCATAGATAATTTAAAAAAATCTTATTAGACAACACAAATAGCTGGACATACTAAATTGACTAGTTTTGCAATAGTAAAAGCAACATATTAATGTAAATATAATTTATATTAAGGTTTAATTGATTCTTTTATTCAAAAGAGCATATTTTGTTATTTATCATAATTCCTTTGTATAATTGGAGCGAATGATAAAGATAATCAAATTTAAGATTCGAATAAAAGTTTGAATTCGTTTATATATGTATATATAAAGTCCGCTCTTTTCGCCCTCAGATCTGAATGAAAAAGTGAAAATAAACCTTGACCTTAGCGTTTTAACTTTAAATAAGCGATAAAGTCAGTCTATACAATCTAATTACTTAAATAATTAAGAAATTGATCAAAGCTAATATCATAGTATGATAATTTTACATGAAAATAGTCATTTATAGTAGAAAAGTAAGAAATTAATAGATAATTTTTAAGAGTAAAAAAGTTTAGTATTCTTGGACAATTTATCATCAAATTATGTCAATGAGTAAAATTATCAAAATCATTATGAGAAGAAAAACTTGTAATTGCAAAACACCTAAATTAAATAAGTTAACATAGAACTACTAGAAAAAATTTGAGAATAATTAATCAAAAATAGCTACTACTAGGAAGTTCCCAATTAGAAAGCTCAAAAGATAAGGCAACAAAACTGAACTAATATAATCTTTTAACTTCAAGAATAATTCAATAATTGAGGAATTTTACAGTTAATCAAATCCTAATAATCATAATCATATAATTTAAGTGATGTTATAGAAACATTAAAGTTAAAAAAGCAAAAGTCCAATTTACAAAGCCACTGTTATTCACAATGATAAGCAGGCTAATCCTTTCATACAAAACAAATCTATATTTAAATTTGAATTAGGTCCACAATAAGTTATTGATAGTGGAAGCAAAAGTTTTGAATTTAAGAAAAGAAATATACCACTTTAAATATTAAAAATCTTGTGAAAGCCACTTAGCAAATCAGAAATAAAAGTTACATTAATGGCACTCCAATCATAAATTTGAAGAGTAACTCTTGCCAGATATATGTCCAACGAAGATCGGATAGCAAAGTACTAAATTTTCCCATCAATACAATAAGAAGCCTATTCATAGTTAAAGCATTAGACTCAAACAATTACTCAAATTATTTCCATAATAAATACTCTAATCTAAAGCACATATCTTCCCATAGCTCCTCTTTGAAAAATAGCAACAAGGATTAAGACCATTAAACTTAAAGACTTGAATTGTCGAAATCGATCAACAAAAACGTGTTTAATGATGTTAAACGAATCCTAGATCTTTATAACAACTAACAATCATAATCTAATCGAAGTCACTCACTTAACAACAAAGACATGATTTATCAATCAGGCAATAACTAAAGTTAAATGAATTAAATCAATGCTTATTCTTCAAACAATCGCTCTAATTCGAGATGCCTAAATAAAGATATTAATTTAATGCATCAGAGTCCGTTAGTCTAATAAAATTTAAATGAAAACTCTGCAATAATTAATGATTTTTCTTAAGAAATTTATGCAAATCAGAGTGCAATAGTTAGCGGTAGAAATGTCCTAAGACTGAGCAATTTTGAATCGCCAATCATAGCTTCGGAAAATAATTTCATTTCATCGTTAAATAAGTAGTAGTTGTAGTATTAGCAGAGTTTTGAAGATTATACACCAATATCTTAAGACTCTAACAGTAATTAGGATACTTTTCTTAAAAGAGGAGCTGTTTTTTTAATAGACCAAATTATAGATATATTATAGGGGTATCAAATTCAATTTCCCAATTATAAATGAATTTATTTTTAGTATAGGCTACAATAAACTCTGTTAATACAAATAAATACCTTATAATGGTAAATGAAATCTTATTGCTTTTATTGTATAAAATTATTATTTATGATATATTTTGGGGTAGTAATTAAAAATATCTTCTAATATACAAAATTTATAATAATGTTAACATAACATCCTTAAATATATATGATTAGAAATTATATCCATCTTAACAAATAATACTTTTAAGATTATGTATATGAATTAAATCATTTTTAATAATTATTTAAAGGCAAGAACAAATAACTCTCAAATATAAATCAGAGAATTTATACTCATTAGCTTTATGTGTACTTGTTAGCTTAAATAAAATATAAAATATAAAATAATAGAAAAATTTATCTTTAAATTATTTTATATTTATATAATTATCACAAAGCTCTTTTAACTACGGCTATAAGCTATAAAAGGCTTGCAGATTTCTCTTGTTGAATTTCCAAGTCTGGTTCATCTTCTTCTTCACTATCTAAGCCTTATTCTAATTCAATGACAATGCCATTGTACTCTTTCAAGAGCAGCTTGAGAACACCTTGCATCAGGCAGTTTCTGCCAAACATGAGTCTGTCTGCAAGCACGAAATTCATCTTGTTAATGGCATTTTTGACAAGATGCATGCTCCAGATGTGTTCCAAATGGACTCTGTTTGCCTCATCATAATTGAAGTTTTATATCTATGCAGAATTTACCTGATTAAATTAAATCAAACGGTTGCATTTCGAGAACTTATAGCTACTCCTTGTAGAACCTCAAGTGCACTTAATACTATGAAGAAGTTTATAAAATATAGAAATATATCTCAATCTTAATTTTATCGGAGGGTTTCTTAATCTAACTTATGTTTTCAAAGTTTGATAAATCAAGACCTTCTTAATCGTTAGATTCAATCATACTGTTATATCTTTTTTATTATTATTAATTTTAATTACGTGTCTTTTTAATATTAATGGATATATAAATATTCATAAATTTATTAAAAATTCATATATTTTCTTTTAAATTATAATTCCACAATACTAATCTCTCCTATATTTCAGAATTTAAATAAATGTTTAGAACTAATTTATTGTTATAAATTTCCTTAATTCATTTTTTAAGAATAAATGTATAATCTATAATAGGCATGATGATTAAAATTATTTATTTAAATATAATTTAAGTACTAAAAAGTTAATCTTTCATATTTAATATCTTCTACGAAGAGTAATATTACATTTTATAATCCAACCGTCTCCACTTTTTTAAAAAGTGGGGACGCTTAGAGGATTTTAATTAATCTTGTATTATTTAAATTAAATTGAATTAATATATTATTAAAACTGGTCTATCAGTAAAAGTATTTACAATGACTTAATGACAAAATGCTTTATTTGTTTCTCATGATTCAGAATTCAAATCTGAAAAGATATATAAGAAATTCTTTTGGATTTAATAAATTCTAAATGGAATTAGAAAAGTGCTTTTTTCTTGATATTTAATAATATTTTTACGGACTAAGATACTTGTATATATACTTACTTAAGTTTTTATAATTCTTTTTGGAAATATATAAATCCATTAGGATCTCTGTTATTTTAAAGGAATTTTGAATCCTAAATTTAAGTCTAGAGCCTATGTATTTTACTATTATATAATGTTTTAATCATAAATATAATTAATTTCATTTGTTAAACTGTTAGATACTATTTACTTATTTTAATATATTCACAAAAAATCCTCCAAGCGTCGCCACTTTTTCTAAAAGTCGGGACGGTTGGAAAATTTATTCTTAATATTTAAACTAAATGGTTTGATAATGTTCAATTCGTAATCTGTATGATCTAAGATCTGAGATATAGAATTTTTTTAAATGTCATGGCTTTGATAAAATGTAATGCAAAGTTGCCGAGCTCGAAAACCAATCGTTTATATGTACCAGTAAAGTTAGCATTGAGCTAGATCAATTTTGCATCACTAATAATTTGATATATTATGCAATTTTCTTAGTACTATGGTTTTGATTTAATTAAATGTGATGGTGGATTAAATCAAAATGTTTTACTTTAAGAAGCTTTGTTTTTATTGATCATTAATATATTAATTGTATTTATAAAAAGTTATTATAATATTAAGATATAAATCTAAAATGGGACTTACTGCTGAGGAGAAAAAGGAAAAATCCGACGCTGCTCGATCATAAATGGTATAGTTTCTTCTGAATTTCAACATTCATAATAGGTTTAGTTGTTGCTGAAGGATTGGACAATGTTAGGCTCGCAATCAAAACCCCAAAACCCTATCAGTAGTTTGATTGAGTTTTTTATTGATAAAAGTAGAATTTTAAGGCATACTTTATTATGGTTTTTATAGGGTTTATGTAGGGGTTTTATGTTTAAATATTAGTATTTTAAGTGAGTATAACAAGCGAGTTTTTAAAATATTTCACACAAACATATGCTTAGAGTCATGTGGCAGTTCTCTGAATTTTATCTTTCTAAGTTGATGTTTGATTGTTTCTATAGTTTGTTAATTCTCTTAGCTTGGCTTGATAATAGTTGAGTATGCAAGTTCTCTGAGACCTCCATTTATTTTATTTTTATCGAGATATTGTTTGATTCTCTGCTTAGAATCTCTCTCACCTCTGCAGCTAAAGTAATCGTTTCTTGGCATGTCGCTCTCTATTATTATTAGTGCTAGAGCCCAGATATCCCATTAAGTGTCTCCATCTCTCCAATCCTCTCTCTCTGGGAAATATCCAGGAGTGCCGTATACATTTCCTTATGCAGAAGCTTGCACTCTTTGAGCTCTGTTGAAGTCAATAATATAAACTCTAAGAGGCTGAAAATTCATCATGATGTTCTCTGGCTTTAAGTCTCTATGAACATAACCTAGCTTGTGAAGCTCTTCAATCCCTTCAACTATCTGCTATACTATCTAGCTAATTTATCTCTGACATCTATTGTCAGATAAGAATTCTCTGTAAGTCATTTCTAGTAAAGGAAGCCTGAAGGCTACATGATCTTTACCAAGTAAAATAGCATCAAGCTAGATGATATGCCTGCACTCATTTAACTTTGCCTTTTAAAGAGCATAATACTCATTAGCAAATTCCATTTGGAACTTGTCATCAGCAAGGAAGTAATTGAATTGATATATCTTGTAAGCATATTAGTCATCTGTAATGACTCTTCTCTATTTTTTTTCAAGAATGAGGTAGCTTTCTAGGCAAGAATCTAAGTCAATAATTTTTAATATGGAATCTTTATTGCCTCTATTTTAACCACGATTTTATTGATCTCAGAGACTGGAGAGTTCTTGACTGCTTTCTTCATTTTTATTTACTTCTAGACTTCAACTCTAAGAGACTCCACTGGCTCCTTGATCTTCTCTTTTAGAGGAATCTATTCCCTGTAGGTTCATGAATAAATAAAAAACTTTAATTGTGATTTTTCTTTAAGTGCACTTTGAGGTCTCTAGTATGAGAATATGGCTTCTCACAGAACTCACAGACATACTTCCCATCTTTCTTTTAATGCTTGAGATATAACCTTGGCATATCGTTGTGTATATCTCTCAAGTGTCTCTTATAAGTTGACTTGTAAGGGAAAACTTTATTGCATTCTTTGCATTAATAGTCAACTTTGACTGGTATTTATTAATGCTCTATGGCGGGTTGTTTAACCTCCTCCTCAATATGCACAGCTTCAATGATAACCTCCTAATTAACTTATTATTAAATCTCAAAGCTAGACTGGTCAAAGTTTTCATAAGTATACTACCACTGAGTACAAGCGTCTCTGGTCTCTACTTTTCTTGGTTGCTGGAATGATAATTTTTATTAGCTTGATCCAAGTAATGCCGCTCTTCTCAAAAGGTTAGCGCTCATTTTAGTTTGCTTATATTTTTTATTATAATAATTATAAAAATATACCTTGATAAACTATAATAGTCGAGTAAAAGACACTCTGGTAAATTTTCCGCAGAGAGGTTAGAAAATTAAATAACAATTGAAGACTGTAAGTTGACATATTTTATGAGAATTTTATACATTTTAGTAAATTAAAATACTCCTAATGAAGTTTTGTTTCTCTAGGAGGTCCTCCAAATCAAGTTTGAACTTAATTTGGAGGTAAAATTATCAAACATTTTTAAATTTAATATGCTCATAATTAAGTTTCAACCTTAAAATTTAACTCCTAATAAAGTTTGAATTTAATTTGGAGGACTTCCTAAAATAATTAAACATTATTAGGAGCAATTTAATGGAGATAGTTTGATAATAATGGAAATCAATCTGTGAAACTTGGAGCAAGTTTTTCAATGCTTCTCCGCATATCTTTTCAAGGTTGACCTCCAGTAGGTCCTCCCTATTTAGTAGTAAGATTTTAATAAACTTAGAATGGATATCCATAATTTTAAATTTCATTAACATTTCTAGAAAGAGGAAGCAAGATGGAGTCTATGAATGATGCAATGAAGAGAATTTAATCTCAAGATTTAATAGGAAAATTTCGAAGTAATGAGGACCTTTATAGATATTTGGTATAGCAATGTAAGTTCTTAAGTAAGATTAATAAATCCTTTATAGTTGGACTCTTTTTGCCAACTTAGGAGGGGACTAAAATCTCATTCTTAAAAGACTTACTGAGAGAAGAGAAAAAAGCTTTTAAGTCTAATGAAATTAGGATGATCGAGACCTAACTACCCTGAAATATCAGTGACAAACCTATATGACGATGCTATGAGTGATCCGGATGTAGTTCTCTACCTTCCATCAAAGCTACAGCTCACTAATAAGTTGCCAGAGAGAAACTTCTTCTTTGGTGTTCTTGCAACTCTGAAACCTGAGTACTTAAATGAAGTTATTTAAGAAGCTCACAAGAAACGATACAGCATCTCTCCTGAAGAAAAAGAGAAGCAAGGTATTAAAATAAGTGATACCTGGCTGTAGGAACTTCAAAAGCATCCTTTCATCTCAAGTAAGCTTAGTCTTCTAACTTTATAGAAAAACCTGGTACTGCTATATACTTGATGAAAGAGCGCAGCAAATTAAACAGAGAGAGAAAGTCTCAAGTAAAGCATGAATTGAGTAAGAGACTCTTCAAAGATTTCTAAAAGCCAGACGAGATGAACATAGATGCAGGAGCTGGGACTAAGAGAAGAAACATAGGCCCAAGCAAGCCTTAAGAGGAAGAAAAGAATGAGAAGCTAAATCCCTTTACGGGAAAATTTAATATGTGAACTTATTCATTTGTTTAAATCTAAAACTTATTCATAAACACAAAATCTCCCTTCTCTTGCGCATACTTTAGCTTTCTTATTGCTGACTCTCTTAATAAAATCTACTGTATCTATCTTTAAATCATACATCAGAAAGTAGAGCAGCAATTTCTTATAATTACCTTTCAATAACCCAATATAAATCAATTCCGGGCTGTAAGGAACATTAAATACAGGTTTTATGTTTAGTCTCTCATATTCCTTCCTTGTGTCTTTAGTTTTATACAGATAAGTTATCTACAAACAGAATAATATCTTAGTCGGCGTACTTATCTCTGTGTTATTACAAGAACTTTATGTATTATTCGGTCTTTATTGAGCTAGGGTGGATAACATAAGTCTCGAGGCCATTATCTTCGCTTATTCCACCAAGTATTGTATGAGTACACCTTAACCTTTTAGTCATAAACTTCAATATTACTATACTTCTTGTACAAAGACTTTGATATAAAGGTATTGAATGTAAATATACCTTCATCAGCGTGTATAAACTTTATATTATGCTCTTAAGACCTCTGCATTTAATTGAATATATACTTTAAATTAGTCTTATAAAATGGAACATTAAAGTCAATCACTCTCTTAATGAGATTGACTATCTTGTCAGATATTCCATTCTTTTTATATATGTTAGCAATAGATTAAGCAGATATGTGAATCTCAGGAAATTGGCGATGAAACATCACAGCCCTCTAGGCTAAAGAGAAATAAGCCCAGTATTTAAGAGTCTTATCATTGATAAAATAATCGATATGATGCTGCTAATATTTTAAGGGTCTCTTAGGTCTAGAATTAAGATGATATCTTTTTTAATTCAATAAATATTCATCACATCCATATCGCAACTTAAACAATAAATCTATATACTCACTGTCACAATCAGACCCAAACCTCGCATATTCTCACTTAGATTACTAATATTTAAACATTAAACCCCTACATAAATCCTATTAAAACCCACATAAAGTATGCACTAATAGTCTACTTTTATTAATAAAAAACTCAATCAAACTACGGAAAAGGTTTTGGAGTTTTGAATTTGATGGTAATTATACTTTATTCCTACTAATCATTTATTCTTAGACTGCTATGTTCCACTGATGAGAAACAAGCAAGGTGATGAGATTTGCGTTGTATTTGAGACTAACTACAGAAAAGATTCCTAAACCAATCCATAAGATCAAATTAAGTCCACAAATGAGTAACAAGTGAAGGCAGATCAACCTACTATGCAAAGTATCAATGAAACTGTAGAGTCAGATGAATATGAATAGTATGAGCAATCAGATTTTCTTAAAGCATCCAGAAAGAAGCTTCTATAGAAGCATCAAGCCAAGAATGAAGTTTAATGATTTTAACCAAAGCAGCAAAAGCAACAAGAAAATGGTAGAAATGTTAATAAAAATAGCTAAAATGCCGAGGATGGAGTATTAAGCTATAAAGTAAATAGTTTAAACTCATGATTTAATAAAACCAGCTTATAAAGCCAATGAAGAAGAAATCTAAATGAATCCATTTAGTGCGATAAGTTAGGAAGAATTTGAAAACTATAAAGTCGTTGTTTACAACAAGATTCAATCACTACTTAAGAGACTAGATTCAGAATAAGATTTGGAGAAGATGAAAAAAATCTAAGACACCATAGAACATTTCATAATGGTCTACACTCAATTGTGAGACTTAAAATTAATTAACAAATAATGGCATACATTTAAGCTCCTAATATATTTATTCTTGAATTCTAATAATCTTAAGATCAAATGTATTTAACCTCTTGTGTATCAAAATAATTGGTTTTGATTATCATTATCTTCAGTAATGATATATTTTATGATGCTAAGCCATGCATTGTTTTTATTGCCTATAAAGCATTATTTAAGCAAATTTTAATCGTTTTTTCTCTTTTATTATGAGAATAAGTGACGACAACTTACAAAAGACTTAAGATATATGATGTTATCAGGCTTTGCTTCCTTCACTTTTCTGAAATCCTCAAGCTGGCAAGTCGTGAACATATTGTAAAAGTCTACAGACATTTGCAGGAAATTCTACAAATCTGTGGTGTCTTCTTGACCTAGGTAGTTCTTTTAGAATTTCACTATTTGGTCTCTGTAATTTGTGGTTGAATAAGATCCACCCATTTAATTTAAATTTATTGCAAATTAAATATTAAATTTCAAAAATATGACTGTGACAAAATTATACACTTACTAAATTTAATTAGATTTTACCTGTAAAAAATAATCATCAAGTTTATTATTAATTCTAATATATTTATTTAGAAATTTAAATATGTAACTGGTATGATGATAATTTTATTTTTTCAGGTTATTAAGCTTGTACATTATTTTGATTTTCATAATTCTAAATAAAAGTTTGTCAAATTTTCTAGGAAATTATATTTTAAGATAAAAATCATCTATTTTGGGGGGGGGAAGTTTCCTGCACTGGTTTATGATAAAAAAAAAAATTTCAGGGAAGTTTCCTGCACTTTTTTTGATTTTTTGATTTTTTAATTTTTTTAATTAAATTATTCTTTATAACAACTATCAACCAACTTCAGGACTAATTTCATTGTTATAATTATACTTTAATTTATTAATCAATAGTCAATATCTATCTTCAGATTCCAAAAACTCTGACATTTTTCTTCTGATTATTTTAGGTTCTGCCTCTTAAATTTTATATTGCTTTAATATAGTAATTTCAAATATTGTATCTAATTGTTAGTGTAATTCTGATTAAATTTATCTTGTTCTTACCATGCCTATATAATGTTATACTGTATTTCTTGAGATACTTAAATGGTGAACAATATACTCTTAATATTGAATGGATAATAAAAATATTAAAATTTTTTATTTATGTAAAATTTATTAAATTTAACATAATGGAAAAAACCGTGCAGGAAACTTCCTCGAGTGCAGGAAACTTCCCCCCCTATTTTTAAATAAATCTCTTGCTAATAATTTGAAAAAATAGTTGAAATCTAGTTGCTATTTTCTAGAATAAGGTTCATTTATATATCTGTAATCCTTTTTTTAAAAAGTAATTTCAGCAAATTAATTGTATGCAACAAATAATTACTGAAGAGAATCACAGAAAGTAATTGAAGGGTGCAATTCATGTTTTGTTAAGAACTTTTCCCTTATTATTCGAAGATAAAGAATTAATGATGAGATGCATGTGGAGAGAATAAGATCTTTTAGGCAATCAGATTAATGCGCTTAAAATTATGGACTTACTCTCCATACTATTTTTCAAGTCTGGATTTTCAGTTCAAGAAGTCCCTGATGGATTAGAATTGCAATACTATGGTATTTTTGAGATTTAAATATGCATTAAACTTTGATGTAAGTTTCGATGAGCAATTAGTTTGGAAATCTGGCATTAGTATTCCTGAGGCCCCACACCATTACTACAAATCCTACAACCAAGTGAGAATCGATTTGATCAGATTATTAATTATCATTCTTTCTCAACCTTTGTACTATGGACCTGATGAATATTTGCTCGTTTTTAATCCATTCAGCACTTTCTTCACTTACAGAAGAGCAAAGAACACTAAGAATCTATTTTTTTCACTAGTAAATACTGTTCTGTCATATGGTTGCACAGGTTATGTAAGAAATTAGTGTTAATATTTATATATTTTTAGGGAATTCCATATTTGAGTGCTATCGATCAAGGAGGTGACAAAGAAGTAATGACTTCTCTAGCTCTACTTTTGCTATTCGTACTAATAAAATACTAACCTCCTTCCCTAGACAACTTGAAATATTTGATAAATTGTGGAAATACTTATTAATAAGAATCAAGGATTTCTTCTTCAACTAATCAAAGTAAAGATAGTTTAGAAATTTATAATTCAATCTAGTGAACCAAATGACTAGCAATTAATTGAAGATTTGACCATAAATGAACACTACAGATTAATGAGAGTCATACATAGAATAATTAATTTGGATCCACTATACAACGGCCAACATTATCGATTCATAATTGACTTATTTACCAAATTCAGTCAACATGATTCCATTCAATCAGGAAATTTGTATTTTACTAAGAAGATTCATGACCATTAATAATGTAAGTAACTTCAAAGAAGCTTAATGTGTCAAATATATCATGTGTTTGATAAATATTTTAAATATATAAATCAAAAAGAAAAATGATGAGGATTATAGATGTTCGAATTTATATTGCTGAACGAATAAAAATATTAATTATAACTATCCAGCTAAAATGTGTACTAACAATAATATAACCCATTAATAAGATTAAATGTAAGATTATCAATTAACTAAAATTGCTCATTTTGAGTTTATTAATTAAGTAAACCAAGATTACACATTTCTCTTTATTTATATTAATATTTTTATACTATTAGGTACTCTACCGAAAAACAGCTCAAATGCGGTAGAGTACCTAATAATTTAAAAATATTAATATAAATAAAGAGAAATTGTAATCTTGGTTTACTAAATTAATTTACTCAAAATGAGCTATTTTAGCTAAATAGACTGAGTACTCAAACTTACCTTCATCTTAAAATCATAATACCCTACAAAAAATTCTTATTTGCAAATGCTCAACTCTCAAGAATTCAAGCAGAGTATCTTGAAGTTGGAAAACCTAGAAAAACAAGCTAAATTGAGAGCATCTTTTGATAAGGAAAATATCAATGATCTTCAATATTAGCAGAAGCCATATTCGCATAGAAGTAATGCCCAGGAATCCAATGACCCACAGTCTTTCAAGCAATATCTCAACAATGAAACTTATGATTTGATGGAGAGTCCCACAAAGATGCTGAACTCAAGAGGTATCAAGTAAAGTCAAGTTCATCAAGCTGACTAAAAAATTAGAAGCTCACTTACGGGAAATCTCATTTAGAGTTATTACTAAAATGGTGCTAAACCTTTGACTAATTCTTAGCAGTTTTATGCTAATTAACCTGTAAATAATCTTGGAAGTTTAAGAGAAAGCAGAGAAGGCATGCATGAAGCTAATAATATGATGAATTGTGATAGAACAGTCAGGGCTAGCTATTGCCGTAATTTGAAGATTGAATGAAATCAGAACTTTAAATGTAAAATTATATTTATGGAGGAAATTAGGTTGGTCAAATTTATGAGTAAAGAGCATAGCCAAATCTAACAAACACTGCAGGTCCCCATTACAACATTTCTTACCTTAGAAACAGATTTAAATATTTTTAAAAAACTTAATCCATCATCGAATTCAAATATTTTCTAGAGTGAGTTTAATTATGATCGAATTAATAGAGCTTATAAGTAAACTAAAAGTTTAACATTATAATTGATTCTTTGGATCACCACACACAACACAAGACTACTATTTTGCAAGTATTGCATTTCATTCACTACTACACAGATCAGAACAAGATGATAAATTATTCTACATTTCTTAAATATATTATGGACTTAACCACAGAAGCAGGAACTACCAGAGTTGACATCCAACCACAGAAGCAAGGAAAGGGCAAGGCACTTCACTTCCCCAGACCAGAAGGAGATCAAATGTAGCCAGCCAAGGTTAAGCGTTCTGGTCAGGACAAAGCAGGACTTCATTTCTCCATCTTCAGAACAGCCAAGTACATTAAAACTATATAGGTTTACACTTCAACCTATTAAAGTTGTCTTTTACTTGTATTCTGATGTTTTCAATGAAGCAAGGTAGATATGCTGAGAGTATCGGAGGAGGTGCTCCAGTTTACCTCGCAGCATGCATGCAGTACGTTTGCACTGAGATCATTGAGCTCGCTGGAAGTCAAGTTGAGCAGGAGAAGAAGCAGAGGATTGCTCTTAGACATGTAATGTTGGCAATCATGAAATACCCTGAGCTATGCAAGATGCTTGGCAACGCAGATTTCACCAGATGTTGAGTGTGCCAAACATCACAGGAGTCGACAAGAAAGACAAGAAGGGAAAGAAGTGGCAGGCAGTAGAGGAGGAAAAAGAGAAGGATGAGGATGAGGAGATGGAAGACGACCAATTAGTTTGCATCACAAATGTAATTCTCTGAGAAGAAAGTAGGAGAGCTATGAGAGATTCATGCATATCTTTATGTTCTGAGTGGAACTTAAAATTACTCGAGCACTGACTTACTCGGTCACTATAACTAATCAAACTTACTACAAATCAGAAGGTGAGGAGAGCTCGAATCTTTCATCCAATCATCCTCAAGTTTCTCTTTTCAGTGATGTTTCAGCAGAAATTTCTACGGATCTAGACTATCATCAACAAGGTTCTTAATATGAATAATTTGAATATATGATTGATTATTTTTCCATACTTTGGTTTTCTGAATCAACAACAGTCATTTAAAATATGGAGTTAAGTAATCAGTTTACTGCCAAGCCTACTAAAGAGAACTCAAGTGACATAGTTGCGATGAGAGTAGAGTCTCCCTTTAATCTTCTGATCTTAAACTATATGTTTTCAAGATTGTTTTTTAGATTATTGTTGTTACTTTAACATCCTAATTAATTAATATTAATGCTGATTTATAGTCATTTATTGACCAAGTTAAAATTAATATGGAGACTATAACTCTAATTAGTTTTAAAGGTTTTGATATAAAATTAACTTAATCTGGTTTTGATTGATTAATTTTACTTTGCTTATCTTGAAATGATTGGAAGTTTCTCAATCCGTTTGCATCTTTTGTTGTTCTTCTTTGGTATCTAGATTAGGCTCTTGTTATTGCAACCCTTAATCATTGACAGCAGCTACATCTGCTAAGTTATCCTAGGCTTCATCCTGATTATTTTCATCAGCATCTCTGTTTCTCTTAAGTCTTTTTCTTACATTTGCTCCTCCTTAGTCATCACCTTCTGCCCCTTCTTCCTCCTTTCTGTGACGTCTATGCTTCTTGTCCTTTTAGTGCTTCTTGTCCTTTTAGTGCTTCTTATCTTTCTTGTGTTTATTGTCCTTCTTATCCTTCTTCTTGTGCTCTCTCTTCTTTCCAGTTTTGGACTCGTCGTCATTATCTCCTCCTGCAACTTTGCTGTCGTATAGTATTTAAGTTTCAAATAAAGTGTGATTTAGCTAAAATAGCATATTTTTGAGTGAATTAATAAACTAAATAAAAATTGCTCATTTCTTTTATAATTATATTAATTTTATTATATTTTTAGGTGCTCTGTCGCATTTAGGCTGTTTTGCCGTAGAGTACCTTAATTAATAAATATATTTAAATTTAATGCTATAGATAATTATGGAATGAAACTTAATAAGAAAGTAATGCATAATTATTATTTATTGATTATAAGTGAATAAACTGAAATTTTCTTAATATGACGAAAAATTTTTAAACAACATTAATTTACTCAAATTAATTATTTATATTTTAATAATAAATTACTTTTTGTTAAAACTGCATGCTAGATTTAATAATAGCATTAAAATTTAAATATTTTGATAATTAATATAATTAAGGTACTCTACCGTAAAACAGCCTAAATGTGATAGAGTACTTAAAAATAGAATAAAATTATTATAAATAGAGAGAAATGAGCAATTTTGATTTAGTTACCAAACAATGCTATTTTAGCTAATTGCTTTTGATTATAATCAGGTTCGTCCATGCTGATTCCATCAAGTTCTCCACGTTTGTTTTTATATTCAAGTTCACTGTCACTTCCACCGAGGATTCCAGCATCTCCTCTACTATTCATCATGTAAGCAATCATATCTTGCTCTTCCTCGTCGCTATCTGCACCTGCAGCACGTTTCTTTTCTCCTACACGTTTCTTATCATTAGCAAGCAACTCCAAAGCTAAATTAGCAGCTGCCTCAGCGTTTTATTCAGCTATATCTTGTTCTTTCTCTTGAATCAAACGGATTTGCTCTTATCTAACTTTTTCATGTTGTTCCTGTTGAGACTGAATACGTTTCATCTCATTGGCTTTGAGGTCCTCTTTCTCTTGCATTTCCTTCTGAATCTCGATGTCAGTTTTCAAGTAGGCTGAACTAACAGTTATCATTTCTCTCAGATATGTGATTCTTTCATCGCATTCATTAAATATCAATTGGAAATTCGCTCTTTCTTGATCTCACTAATCTTTTGAAATGTTTGATGGAAGGTACTGGAGCAGCTATTCATGCCAGTCTGCTATTTAACAAAAAATAAATATAACTAAAAGCTAAAATTTACATTGGTATAATTTCTTTTGATTGGGAAGCTCTAACTCTAATGATATGCTGGATCATCTTAATAGCGTAGTTGAGTTAGGCAATAGCCTCATAAGTATCTGAAACTTTTCTGGAATTCTTTCTTATTGAAAGTCTAATTGGCTTTCATAGTCCTAAGTTATACTTTATCTAAGGTCTTGTGGGTATCTCACAAGCAACTTTTGCTGAATCTTTTTGCAGTTCTCGTAGTCATGCATTTTGAAGTTGCTTTTGAGAGGTGCTCAATTTCAAGGTTGCAATTACCATCAAACTTTTCTAAAGCCTTGTTATAAAAGTTTATAGCTGCTATGTAGTTTTCTTGGCAGACACTCAAATGGCCTAAGTTAATTAAGGCATGATGAATATTGATGAAAAATTTTAGTTTTAATTAAAAAATATGGTAGTTACTTGGATTTTTCATAAAAAATAAATAACAATCCTTATATTAAACTTAAAGATCTAAAATAACTTACTAAAATAGCTAAATAAATTAGCATGATTATAATGAACTTAAATAAGAATAATATCTAAGAAAACCAATTAAATTGTTTAGATATCAATATTAGGACAGTTTTCTTTCAATGCTTTGAATATTCCATTGACTCGTTGAACTTATTATGCTCACTCAATATACTAGTTATACCAAGTGTTGCAAAAGCGTTTGCTTCATCTTACTCCAATACAATCATGTACTTATCCATAGCTTTCTTAAGCAGATGCTCTTACTATTTAATATCATTTTTGTATTTAAGTAGACCATTCATAATTGATGTTAGTCTGCCCAATAATAGCATAACTGTCTCTATTTGATAGTTTCTCTAGTACAAATCTGAATTCATCGTAAGCTTTGTCTAGTTCAGATATATCGGTAAGTATTTTTCCTCTAATACAGCAGTAGTTTATGGGTTAAGAGTACTCCTCAGGCTTCTTGATCTAATTCTTCTTCCCTTCTTCGATATATTCGAGAGCTCTTTTATAGTCTCCTCTGTTTCTGGCTAAATAACCTAATCTGAGATAGGCATCTACGTATGTAGGCTCCATTTTGATAATTTACTTGTGCTAATCACTTGCGTCTCCATATCTATGATGCTACTCATACCAGCACCCAAGTTTAAACTTTGATGTGATTAAGATTGAAATAAGCTTCTAATCATCTTTCCTGAGCTCGAGCAATTAATTGCAGCTCTTAATGGCTTAAGAGAAAGAGTCAAAAGCTTTGTGAGTTTTTCCCACCTCCAGTCTTAGAGTACCCATATTATTAAGTATTTCTGGAGGAATAACTTAATCTTCCTAACTTAGTTCTTCTTTGTTTCTCAATCTTTCTTCGATTTTTTGTTACATAATGCGCAAGCCACTCTAATAGTAAACTAAGCAAGCTTTTGGATCAGTCTGTTCAAACATCTAAGCTATTTCATAATTTGATTCGAAATCTTGGGGATTAAGTTCAAGAACTCTCTTAAATAATTCCACAGATTCGGGATCTTTCCATGTCTAGCCTTTGTTTGAGCAAGTAGTCTCAATGCCTCATAGCAATCTTTTAAAAATAATAAATTTAATTTTTTTTATTGATACAAAAATATTTTAGAAAGTTTCAATCTTTGTGCTTTTGATTTGCTAGAAGTGCTTAAAAGCAATGTTCAGCTTCTTAAAAGTTATTAAAACTGAAGTATACTTTGCCCAAGTTAAACTAATCTGAGTAGTTATAACTATTAGATTTTATAGCTTTCTGATAGAAATTGAGGGCCTCTTGGTAATTTTAATCAATATGCTATATTTTCCCAAGAATAAAGTTCAAATCACTCTTGAGGTATTCTAAATCTCTTCTAAAATTAAAATTCTCCTTTACGGTATTCTCATTTCTACGATATCTGTCAAGTGATTTCAAGCCATTCAAGCACATTTGATTTGCAACTAAAAAACTCTTCTTTTGAAAGAGATGCTCCACTAAATATCTCAAGACCAAATGATTTCTTTTGTAAGCTCAAATGCTTTTGCCAACAATTTTTCGATATCTTTCTGTACCTCACCGTCAGTATGCTACGAAGAAATATCGACGATTGAGAATGACATAATTACCATAATGTTTTGAGAGCCTAAGTCTATAACTTTTTAGAATGCAAATCTAGCCTTCTCAATGTTGTCAAGTCTGTATTAGCATAAATCTATCATGTATCTTATTGAAGGAGGGAATCTAGGATTTTTAGCTAAGACAGCTTTCAATAGTTCTAGTGAACCAGAATAATTATTTTTGCTAAACTCAATAATGGCTTTGATTACCTGAGCTAAGAGGTGCTAGTAATTTAATTGCTCGAAATTACCAACATATTGCTAAGTGTTTATGAAGTTTTCTTGGGACATAAGGAAGAAACATTTAGTGATAAACGTTTAAGGATTTGCTATGTGGAAATTATCGGCATTGTTGATATTGTTCATCCCTGCAGCGTACATCTTATCATAAGCTTCCTGTTCAAGTTCATATTCACTAGCTGCCAATTGAAAACTTGCTAAACTATTGAGTCCATCAATTCTATCCTCTATTGTATCAAATAAATGTGGATTCTGCTTTTTATTGTTGTTCGTTAGAGCTTCATTCAACAAGAACTGGAAGCTCTTGATTTAACCAGATTTATAGTACATCAACTACAGAGAATCATTTGTTAAAATTAATACATTCATTTAATAAACAATGATGAGGATATCTGATTAAGACTTACCGCTGCATTTACCTAGTAACCAATCGGAACTTTATCTCTTTGTAGCAAGAAAGAAAATTAAGAAACATCTGCTGGTAAATGGTATTAGCTCAAATTTAATATCTTTTAGTTCTATTATTCGAACTAACCTATTAAAGGTATGTTAAGAATCATATTATATAAATATTTTTAATTAATAATTATAAAATATGCTGGCAAATTTTTATATTCATCGATATTCTATTTTACTGAAAGTAATAAATTAGCTCATCTAAATTTAAAAAGAAATTAATGGCAATAACTTTCAAAATATAATGCACTTTGACTTTTGCACTTCTTATTAATTTATTTAGCTAAATAATGAATTTTTTTTATGAATCCCTGATATTAAAGAACTTGATTAATTTTGACTAATTGGTCATTTGTCGAAATTTTAAGATTAAATATTTAAATTTGAGGTGTCTTCGTTACAGCAACTATTGCATTTCACGAAATCCCTCCAATTTTTATTCATAATTTGTTTCTAGTTTTAAGTAAAATAATTGTAGCTCTATGCTTCTTAGCCTGAGGACTTTTTATAATTTCCTCAGCTATACTTTATTTCTCATTCAATCAAAACCCCAAAACCCTTTCAGTAGTTTGATTAAGTTTTTGATTGATAAAAGTAGACTATTAGTGCATAATTTATTAGGTTTTAATAGGGTTTATGTAGTGGTTTAATGTTTAAATATTAGTAATTTAAGTGAGTATAACAAGCGAATTTTTAAAATATTTCACACAGACATAAGCTTAGAGTCATGTGGCAGTTCTCTGAATTTTATCTTTCTAAGATGATTTTTAATTTTTCTATTGTTTGTTAATTCTCTTATCTTGGCTTGATAATAGTTGAGTATGCAAGTTCTCTGAGACCTCCATTTATTT
>ARYC01009772.1:0-25124 GCA_000711775.1 Oxytricha trifallax | reverse complement strand
TGAAGATTCCTATATTAAAAATTATTGACTTAGTTTCTTGCCTAGAAAGCTACCTCACTCTTGAAGATAAAATAGAGAAGAGCATTACTGATGCTAATATGCTTACAAGATATATCCTTTCAATTACTTCCTTGCTGATGACAAGTTCCAAATGGAATTTGCAGATGAGTATTATGCTCTTTAAAAGGCAAAGTTAAATGAGTGCAGGCATATCATCTAGCTTGATGCTATTTTACTTGGTAAAGATCTTGTAGACTTCAGGCTTCCTTTACTTGAAATGACTTACAGAGAATTCTTATCTGACAATAGATGTCAGAGATAAATTAGCTTGATAGTATAGCAGATAGTTGAAGGAATTGAAGAGCTTCACAAGCCAGGTTATGTTCATAGAGACTTAAAGCTAGAGAACATCATGATGAACTTTCAGCCTCTTAGAGTTTATATTATTGACTTCAACAGAGCTCAAAGGTGCAAGCCTCTGCATAAGGAAATGTATACGGCACTCCTGGATATTTTCCAGAGAGAGAGGATTGGAGAGATGGAGACACTTAATGGGATGCCTGGGCTCTAGCAGTAATAATAATAGAGAGCGACATGCCAAGAAACGATTACTTTAGCTGCAGGGGTGAGAGAGATTCTAAGCAGAGAATCAAACAATATCTCGATAAAAATAAAATAAATGGAGGTCTCAGAGAACTTGCATACTCAAATATTATCAAGGCAAGCTAAGAGAATTAACAAACAATTTAAACAATCAAACATCAACTTAGAAAGATAAAATTCAGAGAACTGCCACATGACTCTAAGCTTATGTTTGTGTGAAATATTTTAAAAACTCGCTTATTATACTCACTTAAAATACTAATATTTAGACATTAAACCCCTACATAAACCCTATTAAACCCTAATAAAGTATGCACTAATAGTCTACTTTTATCAATCAAAAACTCAATCAAACTACTGAAAGGGTTTTGGGGTTTTGAATATTATCATAAATCATTAAAAATTAAAAATTACAAAATTCATAATTCATAATTAAACAAAAGAGTACTCTAATATTTATAATTAAAGGAGTAAAATGGAATAATATTTGAATGCAATTACTAATTTCTCTCTAATAATAAAGGTTGATACTCTTTCAAATTCTCTTTAAGTTTATTGTTCAGATATTTAGCTTTTTAACTGTATTTAACATTTGACAGCACTGTTAGATTGAAGAATAATTTAATCATATATATTTTTAATTTATAAAAATAAAAGCGTAGATGACAATACCTAAAATGAACAGTCACAATAATCAAGCAATTCAGATTTTATTAAATAATATTGGATAATAAACATATTTATAAATTTTTAGTCATTGTAGAAATTTTGTGGGAGTAAAGTAATTAAAAATCATAATAATCACTCAAAACAAAATTTAGAGAATATTACCTTGTTTACTCAAAAAATGGTTCAATATATATTTCATTGACTCTTCATTATTTATAGTTTAATTTGTAAATATATTTTACTTTTCAGTTACTCTGTATTTAAATTATTGATATTCCTAATCTTATGCATTTTATAATACTAAACTTGTAAGAATATTTAGGTTTTATATTTTACATTAAGTTGGTGTAATTTCAGGTAATGATAGATCTTCTATCTAATTAAAGCTCTTTTATTATTTCACACAACTTTCCCATATGTTTAATTTTTATTAGTGAAGTTTAATTCTATTCTTACGTTCTTCATTCTTAAATATTCTAGATTTCAATTAGAATTTGCCCATTTTATTCCAATGTAATACTATATTGTTTTTATTTATACTTTAAATCAATTGGTTTAAATTTTTGGAATCGATAATATTTAAAAAATTATTTAATCTCTAATTAATTTGTATATGGGATGGCTCTCTGGGGTGTTCGTGTGCTTTTAAATCAATATATTGCTTAATTAAATAAAATCAAAATTTTGGCATTACTGTCCACTAAGAATTATAAGTTAAAGACAATTTAAACTGCTTATAAGATTTAATGAACATAATATGGTACTTACCAAGCAAATTGATAAATAATAACATTATATATTTTGGATGATATAACCACTTTCAAAAGATATGAAAGAAATAAATAATTAAAATACTATCTGATCAAGAATGAACGGAAAGAACTGAACAACGTCAATTTCCTAGTGCTAGGCTAAAATTCTCTATTTTAAATTATGTGCTATTTTTCATTTTATAAGCATGAATGAGCAAGTATACTTCGACTGCACACCATCATTTGAATACTTGGAAAACAATAAATTATATGCTCAGGCATAAAACCACATCACGTAAGTAAATTGTTTGCAAAAATACAATCACTTTTACAAATTATTATATTTTTGTCGCACAATATAATTTTGATATAGCTGGTCGGCGTGTGTCATTTTATGGATGAGCCCGCAAGTATGCTTCTCTTGCTTTCAATAATTTGATATATTTAAAAACATAAAGAAAAATGCTCAGGGACAAAACAACATCACGTTGGGAAAACGTTTAAAAAATTCCGTGACTTTTACAAATTAATATTTTTTAACGCAAAATATATTTTCATTGTCGCTTGTCGGGGTGTGTCATTGCTTGGATGAGCCCGCAATAATGCTTCTCTTGCTTGCCATCATTTGAATCACAGGAAGACATTAAGGAAAATGCTCAGGGGCAAAACCACATTACCTTTGCAAATTGTTTGCAAAATACCATCTCTTTTGCAAATCATTATACTTTTGTCGTAACATAAATTCATTATGATTATAGTTATTAATGACTAGCTTGTAAGTTAATATTAATTTGAATTTAATACTAATTCATCATGCAGTAAATATTGTGATTATTGGATGTTTATCACTGATTTTAATTTATATTTTTTTAATTATTGACTTTATGTGAAAGAAGTAACTATTTGCCCTTTTGTTAAATTTAATTCTCCCACTTGTTTTACCGTTTTGTTAATTGCTTTTTTTACTTGCATATTTCCATCTATAATTTATTTCTATTTAAATTATTTTTATCTCAAATGTTATTTTAATTTAAAATGTTAAATACATTCACAACAGAATCTTGCTTATTTGAATACAAAGTTATTTGCTTTATTGGAATAATTTTAGGAAAAGTTATTTCAGGCAAGTGCAAGGATTAAAACTACACCAATTAATAACGGATCATGATGATCGTTTCCGACTTTGATGATTCCAGAAAAGCTAATAGAACTATGGTATCTATTAACTCAAATTTCAAATGATCAGGTAAGCTACTTTAATATGCGAATGAATAACTAGTGAATTATTAATTTATCAGTTTAGATTAACTCAAGTACAATTTGCAAAAACACAACAAGATTACTGGTTTCATTTAATACTTAATAGTAATTAAGATTAATCTACATTCATTTGTATTACTGTTTACTTACAGGTAAATTAATGTTTTATAAACCATATTTAGTAAAAGAATTTGATACTTATTCATATACTATTTATAAAGATAAATCCATTTGATTTTATTATTTTTAATTTGGTTAAATAAAATATCAGAATATAAAATATAATTTTTGGAATTTAAATAAATATATTATAATATATTTTATATAAAAATTAAAAATTAAATTGAATTGAAATAGCGTGAATAAGATGGAGGGAAAAGCATCACAAAACGCAGGAAGAAAACGACTACCCGTGTATTCGGAGAACAAAGAAGAATCAAAACTAAAATCTCAGAAAGTAATCCAAGACTATTTCGAATATTCAAAATAAACTCATGCTGAGCAAATCAAGAGGGACCTTAATGTTTAAAGTGACCAATAAAAATAGTTATAGAAACTTGAATTGATTTTCTATCACAACAGAAAACAATTGACAGCTTCACTTTTATCAGCCAGTTAGAGAAGCAGAGGGATGGGTTAAAAGGAATGAATCCTTAGCGGAAAACCAGCGCAGCAAAAGGAGGAAGGAAGTTATAAACAACAAAAAACAAATTGAAGCGCAAGGCATTGAAAGAAAAAGTTTTATGCAGAATGTACGAGGATGGAATTCAAAACTGAAGAAAGATTAAATGTTAAGAGAGATAGACGATAAGAATCCAGATTTCATCACCCTCATTGAAAAGAGACTTTAGAGAATTACAGGGATAAATAGTTAGAATAAAACTTAGACCTAATAAGCAAGAAACGGAGGGATCCTAAACCTGAATAATGGGAAATATAAGATGAAGACTATTAAAGCTTTGAGATATTTCATGACATGGATTATATCAATGTGGAAGGATTCCCTCTACACATTATCATACTGTAAACTCCACAATTCTAAAATGACGAAGTAAAGGAGTTAAAAAACAGAGTTATGTTCATAAATAAAACGATAAGACAGAAGTGTGACAAACAAAAAATAAAATCGTAATGGGTTACTTCAACTTTCACATTAAAGAATTCAGCAAACTACTGATAAAAGTAGGATTAGAGAATCATTACCAGAAGGAGTGGAGACTCATAATAAAGGAAATCAACTATATTAAATATTCTCAAAACGTATAAAAAGTGGATGTGGCAACTAGACTAGCTTAAAGTGACAGATCACAAATAACTGCAAGTCAAATTCCAAGATTATGATTCAAGATGACTGATAGGAAAAACAATTAGAATAACTGAAGTTAGGAAACAATGTTGGAAAACTTTTATTGAGTAAGGCAGAGAACTAGGAATGGAAGACTTGAACGGCTGATAAGGAAATGCTTTGAAACAACCTTGTAAAATAATGCAAAACAAGGAACTTGTACCAATAACCACCCTAATAGGCTGTTAGGAATAGCAAAATAAGCGACAACAGTATTTATTAGGATAAGAAAGAGAAATGGTAAGAAGCGATTAGAGATATGGATTGTTGCTTAGAAAGGAACGACTGAAAAGGTTTCTACTACTTGGTCAAGAGACTCACGAAGAACTAAAAGTTATCATAACCAATAAAAGGACTCTAAATTAATGGTGAAGAGTTCAGCTAGGGTAACAAACATAAAAAATGATAGTAGATTACAACAATAAACTTTTCTGAGATGACAGAAGCCAAACCAAACCGGGACAAAGTAAAAAATTAGGAGACGTAGAGATGGAGGGTAAAATAATTACCAAAAATTTCTGTAAGAAAGAGGATGTGGAAAAAAGAATTGCTGATTGCAACTTCATTAAAGCTATAGAGTAAGACGGTTTCTATGGAAAAATGCTGTCTAAAGCTGGACATCTCTAGAAAGTGGTTAATGCAAAGGTAACAGAATGTATAAATAATGAGGTGCTCCCAGAATACATAAAAGAATGGAGAATAATACTGCTTACCAAGAATTAAGGAGAAGAAGAATAATACTGCTTACCAAGAATTAAGGAGAAGAAGAATAATACTTTAAATTAGCATTACACGATCTATTATGGTAAACTCTCACCTAAGCAAAATAATTGAAAAAGTAATAGTGAATAAAATATAGGACCAAAAAAGTGAGTTACTAACGACGGGCAACTACCAAAATGGGTTCAAGGAAAGCAAGAGCACTCATCTGAACTTCGTAAGATTATTCAATCACATTAAAGACTCTAGAAGGAAGAACAAAAGTATTGAGTTGTACCTCTTTATGGATCTTCAAAAGGCTTACGATTCAGTTTGGAAAGACAAACTCTTGAAAATTCCCAAGCAAAGGATAAAGACTGAGTAAGACAAAAAGATAGTAAAATTAATAGGAGAGTTGTACAAGGGCAATAAAATAGTCTATGAAGGAGAAGAAATTAAATATGAGAAAGGTGTAACTTAGGGTAGTAGACTATCATGGATGCTATTTAATATTTATACATACAATATGCTATCTTCCCACAGAAAGAGCTTAGAGCTTTAATATAGTAAGGAAACTTCTTGCATTCGCTGATGAAATTCTCATGAATTTTAAAAGCTAATAACAGAGGCGAAAATACAAGAGAGTTGAAAGGAAATAGAATAAACAAACAACCTGAAATTGAATAAAAAAAGACTCTTTTCTTGAGTGACTCAAAGGAAATAAAAGAATGTAAAGAAATAAGTAGTATAAAAAGAATAGAATAAATAAAGTACCTTGGCATGAGTATTTGTTTTGATAAAAAGTCGTTGCTAAAAAATACATAGGATGTGATAAAGAAATAAACTTATATCTACTTGAACTTGAAAAAGTCTAACAATGCGATAATCTGTAACACAATAATGGTTTCCTAAATTAGGTCACTCCTAATTTACAAATACACTCCTCTAGTCGCTACTAGGTACATAAAATTAAAAGAAATAGATAAATTAGAGTAACAACTAAAAAGAATAGCATTCAAGACCCCCAAGAGATATTAAAAACAGAATACTTCGAAACGTTACTCATCTTAAAGAAAGTGGAAACAAAAAGATAAGTAAGGAATAACTTAGACCAATTCTTAAAACCCAAGGCATTCTAAAACCAAATCCAAGAAAGGAAAAGGAAAAGGAACTCGAGAAGAGAAAGAAGCTATTCTTGACTAAGAACGTGATGGATACAATGGTTGCAATCAGCTAAGGTAGAACTATTGAGAGTTATGGGGTGAGCCATTACTGTTGCGTTCACAAAACTTTTGTAAACTCTGCTCATATGAGAAATTTTCATTTGATAAATGAAACAGGGTATCCAACGAGATTGAATCAAACAATAAGGGAACACAGACTAATAGACCTAAAGTTTAGAATGCAAGTAGAAATCATTGCAAATATGGTCTGGTAGATGAATGAGTAACAGGTCATGAAGCCAATAGCAACTTTAAAAAGATTAAGAAATTTTTCAAAGTAACCTACGCGAAGAAAAACTAGATCATAGCCGAAACTGATGCATAAATCCATGAATGAAAGATCTGAACATTTTAAGAATGTGATCTAATGACCTTTGGGGTAATATAGCAGAAAGTATAGGTAATGAATAAAATTTTGCTTTAATTAGTTCAATGTTATTAGTATGCATTTTAATTTTACCTTAAGTTATTATCTGTCTCTCTATATTTTATATAGAATTTATTGAATATAATTATGGCAACATTTATTATCATATCATAAAATATTTGAATTATAATTCACATTTTCACTTTAAATTAAATTTATTTATTTACTTAAATTAATATACCAAAATCATGTTTTTTAAAAAACGATTCTCTTAATAAGAAATAAACGATAATATCACCCATCTATGCTACCACTTGATAAATAACAAATTAAACGAATGGTCAATCTCTATTTCTTGTTAAACCATGTATTCATCCTAAAGCTTGAAATATTCTTTCGCCTCATTTTATTCTCTTAGGCAAATCTACCCCAATAATAGAATATTATGTTTCTAGTTGTTAAACCACTAACAATCATAAGAAATTACTGAAAATAGTAAATAGATCCTAGTAAAATAGTGCTATAATTTTAATGCAATCATGATCATATATGCAAGTTCTCATAGTTTCTGCTTATGAAACTGTGTAGCTCTTCAAGTAAACGAATGTCCTTACCCTATAATTTATGGAATAATCTTAGACACTTGATTGTTGTATTTTTAACTTACAAGTTGAAGATGATAGAATTACACTGAAAATAGACTCACATGTACTTGGAAAACTTCTGGATCAAATAATTTAAGTTATATAATTAGAATCTATTAGCTATAACAACTCTTCTATCTATTAAGGAAGGATTATATGAGTGGATGTCAGTACTAGGGAGAGTCTTTATGATTAAATTAATTACAAATTAAAATCAACTTACAAATACCTTCATTGTAATTATGGAATTTTGATACTGTACCTTTTAGAATATTAAAAAAAATAATAATTATTTTTAAATTAAAAAGAATTTGTGAAAATAATAAAACTCCAAAATTTAAAATTACTGTAATATTCAAACTCTAAACATTGACTCCAAGCATTTGCAGGCTTTGCGAAAGCATCATGATGTTGAATTAACTTCACTTATTTGTAGTTAGTGAGGTCACACATATCTTCAACAATATAAATAGTTTAACATTTACTCATTTTTAATTATCTATATTATAAAAATATATAATTAAAATTTAAATTAATTTATAAAATCTAACTATACTTTTTGACAAACTATCATGTTGAGATTAAGCGTTCTTTACGTGTTAAAGAGACAAATACAAAACCACTAGATGAATATGTAAAGCTGATAAAGAGAGAACAACTGCAGAGAAATACACTTGAAACTATCAAAATCAAGTAATTAAGCCTATCATTAAAATAATAACAGCAAAGCAATATATTGCTTCATTATTTTATTTAACAAAATTGATTTTAATCAAATTGTCAAATTACGATTCAACAATATAAAATGATTTTTGACAGAGAGCAGATTTCAGAGGATTTACATCAATGCAGTTATTGCAGAGATTTTGCATACTTTATTTAACATTATTAATTTTAATGGCATAAGACCGATTCATGACTAAACTATCAAATTATTTACCAATAATAATATTATTTTAATTAGTAAATAAGCAACACATAAAGATATTTAATTATTCCTATCTTAAACAGTAGAATCTATAGAAGCTTGTTATTGAGTGGGCAGCTTACTCTTTTGAACTACTAGACTTAAGTTATGGTGCATGCTCTCTCTACTTTTCAGATCACTACCTATTCTTCAGTGATCATCTATAATCAATGGAGAACATCTAGCTGATGAAAGTGTCTTCCTTCATTGTAACAATGAGATTGTTGTGAAATTTAAACTGACAAGTACTCATACTCAATCATCTAGACCATTATTTAGTGCATAAATTTTATTTGTGTATTAAATTGAAAGAGTATAAAACTTATAGGCCATTACTCAACTTAGAAATTAAAAAGGCAAGTTGAGTTGAGGATGAATTCAGTCTCAGACATCAACAACTAAGAAAGGTAGTGTTATGATTTAATAATAGTAGTAGCATTATTATTATTTTTATGTATTAAAAGCAATGTATATTTATAAAAAAGTAACTATAATGATATAATTATAAAAGATATTAATAAAAATAAAAGGATCAAACAAATATAAGTTTGATTAATTTTCATACACAATCAAGTAATAGCGAGATATCTTCTCATACTATTCGTATTGCTCGCACATTGATTTATTATCATCTTATTGGTCTTGTCTGTTAGCATCTCATCAATTTCTTTCAGAGTTCAGATGAGTAGCTGCAATTCAAGCTGACAGAAGCTTTAAAGAATCACTTCATTTTCTTAAAAGATAGTTCGAAGACAAATAACTTGAACGTCTTGAAGTGTTCATCTTTGATGCTATAATGGCTAGTTTTATTCAATACTTGATGTTAATAGATAAGACTAATGCGTTTGACCAGGAAATCTTAGACTATTGAGCTCTTGCAGCTAGCCTACCTTGTAAGATATATATGGTTGAACTGGTAAACAGATTTCTCCTCTTTACATGATTATCACTACCTCCTCATCTGCGAATATACGATAATAACTTTCTAATGTTTTCTTATTGATTACTATTACTGTATAGATGTTGGCATTTGTGTTATAATTGTTATAGAAAATTTTAGTAAAATTTAAAATTAACTAATGATCAATCAAATACTACTCAAGTTAGTAGTAAATTTGATGAATGTAAATAGAAATATAAGGCAGTATCAATTTAACGAAGTATAAATTTCTCACCCTTCGCCAAATACCCAGATAATAATTCGCAATTGCAGGTCTTCGAGATAGCTCTTAATGAGATATTCAACTGTAAACAGCTATGCTTTTAGGCCAACACTATTTTCTAGCTATATTCTCCCCTCTAATCTGATAAAAAGAACACAGTAATAGCCTTAACTGATTCATATCTAGTTCAATAGATTTCAATATAAACTAACTATGAAGTAAAACAAAATTATCTGACGATCAATACTGATAAGCAATTAGTTCTTTTTCAACCAATGGGAATCTCATTCAAGTGAAGATTTTAAGCTAAGTGCTTTTTAAAACTTAATCGTATCAAAAGAGTCTCTGTATTCTATCAAAGCTGTTATTAAAATCCATATAATAGCTTCTCAATTGAAACTGCTGAATCATTTGCATAAAATAAACAATTCTCTAAAAAGTGTTTGAATTTAATAATTATCCAGCTCACTAATATTTTTGAGATATTGTCATTTAAGGTAAGAGACAACAATATTATTATAATAGTAATTGATTCTTTATCGAAGTTATACGAAATTGTCTTTTTTTTTTATTGCTTGTAAATTAATGTTAAGTATGCATTTCTCCTAGCCATTACTTCTCATTATTTTTCACTGCATCTTATTGAGTATGCACTATAAATTACGATTTTTGAGAGAAAATCTTTACTTACTTGAAACTTGTTAATATTATTAGTACTCTATTTTCTGGCATGCTCACAGAATTATATTAGTTACTATTTATAGATATATTAGAAAGTGTATATTATAAATATTATTCAATTAATTAACATAGCAGCAAACTAATTACATCACTCTTTTAAAATAATTTACCATTACTATAACTTTATTTCTTTTACTATAACTAAAACTTAAACACTTTATCAAATGATGATAATCCTTCATATCTAGAAAATATTTTTAATTAATGAAATATTTCAAGTTTAACAATTTAACTCCCCAACTACTTAAAGTTATATTGAGAGAACTTAAAATTATTATTTTCATTAATTAATATATCCTCTTGATAAATTATTCCAAAAGTTTATGCGAAATGAAGTATCTGCTAATATAGTAACTAGTAAATCTAATTTTAATTAATATTGTAGAATAAAAATGTCTCAGTATTAAATGAAAATAACTTAAAGTTTGATTAACAAATTGAAATCTATCTTATGATATTATAGTTTAATTAAAAGAAGAATTTATGAAGAATAAGTGAAAGTTAAAAGTAATAATGATTTATTAATTAAATGATAGTTATTTGGGGTTTGCATAAAAGGTGCATAGAGAGGTGAAATGAATGAACTAAACTACATTAACATTTTTACAATGGACATAATGTTTAAATCATAGCTGTTGTAAATATAAATTTAATTAATTTTTATTTATGAATAGAATCTCTTAAAAAGAGACCTAGTACTAATAAAATCAGCATTGAGCTAAATTATAATTTAATAGAGAATCATTATAAAGTATTGCAAGTGTTGGTACTGATTGAACATGATTCTCTGAAAACTTTCACTTAGTAACCAAACACTAATAGGTAAAAGTGCATAGGAAGTAAAGAGTCGAGGCATTGTTATTATCGGCAGTTACTGTAACACCATTACATTTATGATTTATAATTTAAAACTTTAAATTATTTATTATTCTAATTACATTAATACTAAAACTTATTATCAAAATCAAAAATGGAAATCTCTCTGATTATTCCTTTTCTTCCTCATCTTTATCGTCATAGTCATCGTCATTTTCATCATCTAAGTCCCTCTCTGCATGCGGTATTGTGAAACATCAGTCAAGCTGTACCTGTAATCTTACCAGGTAGGACCAATATAAAAAAAATGTAAAAGATATGTTTTTTAAAACTTACATTTTATGTGAATGGTCCACCTCCACCTGCGTCTGATCTATACGAATACTTTTTAATATATTAAGATCTTGATTAAATTTAAAGTTTTCATATTAGAAGTTATATTTAGTTAACTTCTACTTGGCCTCCTAGAGCATCAGTGGCAATGGATGAAACAGCAATTATGTGACCATCTATAGAGAGACAAAAAGATTTTGAGTCTCAATGGACAGTAAGTAGATTAGTGTCAGCGTATATCAAGTAGTCGTTGGATTTGTAGCCTAAAGAGTAAGATCTGCTAACTTTATTGTAGCTGAAACTGCGAGCAAAGTATAAAAGAGAAGCTCAGTAATAATGATAAAATTCAGAGAACCAAAAATCCCCTAAGCATTGATCAATTTATACTATTCAGGTCTCTATTCCTGTTCCCTTTGGTGCGATAGAGTCATATCAAAAGTCTTAATTGCGAGAGAATTAGAGTACAATGAGATAAAGAGCCACTAGTGAAGTTAGAGTACTCTGAAGATTGGCTCAGGAATCAAGTGCTTCTTTAATTGTAATTCTCTTAAACTAAATAAAATTTGTTAGCAACTCAGAAGATATTCCACCCTAGCATCTTACTCAACAAGACATAGGAAAGAGTTCTAGTCTATAAAGATAAGCGTCACTTTCTCAAAGGATAGCATCTGCTAAAAGTACTTCCGCTATAGTACTACCCAGGAATTGGCATAAGAAAAGGCATTTAAACTAATATGATTTAAGGTCTTTTGGGAAATCTTGATGCTCAATTATCTCGGCTCCCAATTAGAGGTCTGAGTCGGACATTCCACCGTCGTGAGATTGTTTAAACAACGTCTAATTATGCCACTGGTAGCTACTACGATACCTTTTACCCCCCCGTTTAGACTGCAAAACCTATAATCAAAACATGTTTGAAGGATTATGTCTAGATTACCTTCCTAGAATGAATAAAATTGAGAGTTTACATGACGCCAGACTTAAATCCATACCAATGATTCCTCAAGAAGCTCTCTATAACTTGGACAAAATAATCTTCTAAATCTACTACAAATATTCAAAGTTAAGAAGTGTTGGGAGAATGTCTAGATTAAGACCTGTCACAGACTTGACTTTTCCAATTATTCGTCGCTAAATATGAGACTGAAAGAAACTCTTGTCATAGAATTTGAAATGAGAATGTATTCAACACATACTAACTCTACCGATTAAAGACAAGGATCACGCACTCTAGAATCATGAGGATGAAAAGAGCAGTTTGTATAAGTCGACATTTATATTAATGAGACCAGGAGTTATAACATAAATTTGATGAAACAGTTAACATAAAACACGAAAAATGATAAAATGACAATACTTTCAATTGGATTAGAGTGTTTAGTAATTTATCACAAATTATTTAAAATAAAACTTTAAAATTTATACTTATAAATTTCATATCATTGTAAGTTAATAAGTTTTCATTTCTCAATCATCCATTTTTTTACGATCTTTTACTCAATTTATGTTAAAAATACATATATACTTCATCAATATTTAAGATATGATTTATTTAAGAAATTATTCTATAAAATAGAAAAAGTTGATTGATTTAATTGAACAAGACTATCATAGAGAAAAATAGCAAAATATTATACTCATATAATTAATGCATATTTAGATATATTTACCTCATTATTAAACTACTAGGTGTGTTTACTTATTAAAAACATTTAAATTTAATCATATTGTAAATATATTATCGTTTTTATTTGGGCAAATTTAATAGAAACTCTAAAGATAAAAAGTTTTCTCAACTATTTTTGTAATTAATAAATTAAAGTAGATTTATTAATAGATTGTAGGTACTATGGTATCAACAATTTTATTTTAACAAATAAGTATATTCATTAAATTAGATGGCTACTGAAGATTATATAGACAGGAATGATTTGCAATACACCTCTAGACAGAGGAATCTGAGTTAATATGAAAGACAGTGTATAATTTATTTTTATGTTGTTAAATCACTAATGACCTATAAGAAACTCAAAAATTATATTTCCTATTTATGAGTTAAAACTTTATATTAATAATTGAAAAGACAAATTAAAAACTATTAAGTTGTCGGTGGTTACAATTCGAGAAAGAATTCAGGAATAAACTATTAAAGAAAACTACATCTAAACTAAGAAAATAGCTACTCAAATAGCAACTAAGGTGGCTATCAACATAGTAATAGACACAGCAAGAACAATTTGAGTGAAGCATTAAACTTGAGAAGTAAAGGACTAAAGTTTGAGAAAAACACAGTTTATAGTCAATACTTATTGCACCTGTTGCATCAACGCCAACGGAATATGACAACTGTAGATGTAAAAATGTAGAATTAATTTTAAAGAGGATTGAACTCATTTTAATTTACTTGATATAATAAGGTATAAACCAAATAGTAGTTGAAGAGAAACAGTAAGATTAAAAGATAAAGTTTAAAATCAATAAAAGCACACATTCCCTCAAAATAATCAGCTATAATATTTAATTGAGTAGAATTAACGTGGAAATATTTAAATTACTTCAAATAATAGTTTGAGAATACTTGTTCTTAAGAAAAGTAGATATATTATATTACCATTTTGAATATAGATTAACTAAATAATAAATATATAGTTAAAGTAATAATGAGATAAGCAAAATCAATTATATTTATTAAGCTGTTATTGAAAGTATATTTCAATGAAATGATCTTTAGTTTCTTCTAAATATGAGCAATAATAAATATGATTTAGTTAATCAAGACATTTAATGAAATAATTAATAGTTATTTTGTGGTATAAATAACATTTCTTAAGGCAATGAATATTTATTAAATAACGATTAAGTTATATAATTAATCATTATAATTCCATATAGCATTAAGCAATAATAATTATTAAAATCCTTTTCTTTGATCATCAATTATTTTAAAGAAGACAACTACTTGAGTGCACATTTGTTTAAACTAGAGGGAGGCTTTTAACATTTACTTTTCTCAAGCAAGTTTTAATAAATTTGGCCTCTATTTTCATTATTGTAATAATCTGAGTTATTATCACTATTAACAACTTTACTCATATTAAAATATAATTTGGACAATAATTGAGAAGAAACTGGCAATAATTTAGTGACAGTAAACTACCGAGAAAATCACTTTGATAAAGATCATTAAGAAAGCAATAGCAGCAATAACAATCATACAACAATAACGATCGGAGATTATATCAACTACAGAGTTCTCCATATATTAGTAGCATCGATCCTAAAGCTCTTGTTGAATCACAGATAGTCTCGCAACTCATATCTTTCTTTGTTAAAACAGAATAAAACAAATAAAAAACAACTTTAAAGCTTATTGTTCTAATGAACTTAAACTCAATGTCACATAAATTAACAAACAACAATCTCCTTAATTAATCTCGATATTCAACAAGATTTGTGGGCTAACATAACACTTTAAAGAAACAATAAACTGTGAAACTTTGAATTTGTTAAAAAGACTTAGGAAGGCCTACTCAATAAGATACCAACGTTGAATTGATTACACTCAAGAGATTGATTTCTATAAAAATATTAGTCAAAACAGTTTATTTTTAAAAAATGACAGTTTATTATTTATTATTATTTTTTTATTCAATTCGCATAAAAGTAGTAAAATGCATTAAATTTATATTTCAAGGCTTTTCTGAGAATTTATATATATATTATTTTTTAAAGCATGCATCATTAAATTTATTAGTAAATTAAATAATACTAATTTGCAGTTAAATCTTATATATAATTATTTCATTATATCGTTAATGATTTTGGCAATAAATCTATTACAAAACTTTACCTAATTTAAATTATCTTAAAATTTTATAATAGGTTAGATATAATTATACATAAATACTTATTTATGCTGCATTAATCTGAAATATTATAGCTAAATATAAATTAATATCAACAAACATATTCCTTGATTATGATTCCGTATTAATTTGTCAAATATTAAAATAATAGCATTAGATAACACTAAATATTATGTAAAAAAGCATTAAATATGATAATTTATGGTTGAAATATCTTTTTTTATTAATTTTCTAAGAATTTAATTTCAAAAAAATATATATGTATACCATAAAGTGTCAAAGGAATATTTAAGAATAATTATAATAATTACCCTGATATCGAAAAAATACATAAAATATAGTCAAATAGTCATAAGTAGAAAAATAATTAAATTTCTTTTTTATATTAAATGTAATACTTATTATTTAATATATAAATAGAATTAATTAGTTTAATAAAAATGAAAATGTTCTTTATTGTATCATTAAGCAACTTAATGAAGCCACATTTCTATAGAAAAATTTTCACAGAAAATTTTGCTCTTGATGGGATCAAATTTCCTTGGAAGTATAAAGACTGTCTCAAGAATTGAAGTGCTGCAATACAAAATGATATAGCATTAAATTTCTCAATTATTTGAACTTTATTGGATATGCTTGAATGCTTATTCATTTGGATGTCTATTTCTTGAAAAAGTATTGAAATTTCATTGCAAAAATATATCAGAGAACGAAGTAGCCGGCCTTTCGAACGCCAAAAAGATTTTAAAACCATGAAAAATATAAATACAATTATTGAGTATGACGCAGATCTCTAAAATCTTATGACCATTCAAAACCCCAAAACCCTTTCAGTAGTTTGATTGAGTTTTTGATTCATAAAAGTAGACTATTAGTGCATACTTTATTAGGTTTATGTAGGGGTTTAATGTTTAAATATTAATGAGTATATAGATTTATTTTTAGGTTGCGATATGGATGTGATGAATATAGTGAATAAATCAAGCCTGTTCTGAATTACACAACTATAGCAAGGCTACTCCATAAATCTCCAGCAACTGTGAGTTTTCACTGTCTATTAGCATTGAATTTAAAGAGATAGCATATAATTCTAAGCCTCAGAGACCCTTAAAATTTTAGCAGCATCATTGAATATCTTATTAATGATAAGACTCTTAAATGCTGGGCTCATTTCTCTCTGGCCTAGAGGGCTGTGATGTTTCATCGCCAATTTCCTGAGCTTCACATATCTGCTTAATCGATAGCTAACATATATAAAAAGAACGGAATTATCTTAAAAGACAGTCAATCGCATTAAGAGAGTGATTGACTTTAATGTTCCATTTTAAAAGACTAATTTAAAATATATATTCGATTAAATGCAGAGGTCTTAAGAGCATAATATAAAGTTCATACACGCTGATGAGGCAGTATTACATTCAATACCTTTATATCAAGGTCTTGGTACAAGAGGTATAGTAAAATAGAAGTTATGATTAAAAAGTTATATGTAAACTCATGCTATTCTTGGTGGAATAAGTGAAGATAGTGGCCTCCAGACTTATGTTATTCACCCTCGTTCTATAAAGACTTAATTATATATTAAGTTCTTGCAATAACTCAGATATAAGTAATCTTACATAGAGATTATTCTATTCGTTGATAACTTGTCAGTTCATAAAATTAAAGACTCAAGGAAGGAATATGAATGGCTAAATATAACACCTGTATTTTATGTTCCTTACAGCCCTTAGTTCAATGGAATTTAATTATATTGGGGGTTATTGAAAGGACACTACAAGAAACTTTTACTCTATCTGTTGATGCATGATTTAAAGATAGACACAGTCGATTTTATTAAGTGCTGCTAATAGAGTCAGTGATGAGAAAGCTAAAGTGTGCGCAAGAGAAGGGAGATTTTGCGTTTATAAATAAGTATTAGATTTAAAAGAATAAATAAGTTCACATATTGAATTGCCAGTAAATGGATTTGGCTTCTCTTTCTTTTCTTCTTCTTAAGGCTTGCTTGGGCCCATGTTTCTTCTCTTAGTCAGCTCTTGCATCTATGTTCATCTCTTCTGGCTTTTATAAATCTTTGAAGAGTCTCTTACTCAATTCATGTTTTACTTGAGACTTTCTCTCTCTGTTTAATTTGCTTCGCTCTTTCATCAAGTATATAGTAGTACCAGGTTTTTCTATGAAGTTAGAAGACTAAGCTTACTTGAGATGAAAGGATGCTTTTGAAGTTCCTACAGCCCGGTATCACTTATTTTAATACCTTGCTTCTCTTTTTCTTCAGGAGAGATGCTGTATCGTTTCTTGTGAGCTTCTTAAATTACTTCATTTAAGTACTCAGGTTTCAGAGTTGCAAGAACACCAAAGAAGAAGTTTCTCTGCAATTTATTAGAGAGCTGTAGCTTTGATGGAAGGTAGAGAGCTACGTCTGGATCACTCATAGCATCGTCATATAGGTTTGTCACTGATATTTCAGGGTAGTTAGGTATTTCTATCATCCTAATTTCATTAGACTTAAAAGTTTTTTTCTCTTCACTTAGTAAGGCTTTTAAGAATGAGATTTTAGTCCCCTCCGAAGTTGGCAAGAAGAGTCCAACTATAACAATTGTATTGATTATACATGAAAACTTACCTTGCTGTACCAAGTATCTATAAAGGTCCTTTTTACTTCGAATTTTCCTATTAAATCTTGAGATTAAATTCTCTTCATTACATCATTCATAGACTCCATCTTGCTTCCTCTTTCTAGAAATGCTAATGAAAATTAAAATTATGGATATCCATTCTAAGTTTATTAAAATCTTACTACTAAATAGGTAGGACCTTCTGGAGGTCAACCTAGAAAAGATATGAGGAAAAGCATTGAAAAACTTGCTCCAAGTTTTACAGATTGATTTCCATTTTTATCAATCTTTCTCCATTAAATTGCTCCTAATAATGTTTAATTATTTTAGGAGGTCCTCAAAATTAAGTTCAAACTTGATTTGCGACCTCCTAGAGAAACAAAACTTTATTAGGATTATTTTAATTTACTAAAATGTATGAAATTCTCATATAATATGTCAACTTACAGTCTCTTATGGTTAATTAATTTTCTTACCTCTCTGCAAAGAATCTACCAGAGTGTCATATACTCTACTTTTATAGTTTATCAAGGTAGATTTTATCATTATTATTATAAAATATATCAGCAAACTAAAATGAGCGCTAACCTTTTGAGAAGAGCGGCATTACTTGGGTAAAGTCAATATAAATTATCATTCCTGCAACCTAGAAAAGTAGAGCCAGAGACGCTTGTACTCAGTGGGAGCCTACTTATGACAACTTTGACCAGTCTAGCTTTGAGATTTAAATATAAGTTAAGTAGGAGGTTATCAAAGAAGCTGTGCAAATTGAGGAGGAGGTTAAACAACCCGCCATAGAGCATTAATAAATACCAGCCAAAGTTGACTATTAATGCAAAGAATGCATAAAGTTTTCCCTTACAAGTCAACTTATAAGAGACACTTGAGAGATATACACAACGATATGTCAAGGTTATATCTTAAGCATTAAAAGAAAGATGGGAAGTATGTCTGTGAGTTCTGTGAGAAGCCATATTCTCATACTAGAGACCTCAAAGTGCACTTAAAGAAAAAGCACAATTAAAGTTTTGTCTTTATTCATGAACCTACAGGGAATAGATTTCTCTAAAAGAGAAGATCAAGAAACCCAGTGGAGTCTCTTAGTGTTGAAGTCTTGAAGTAAGTTAAATTAAGAAAGCAGTCAAGAATTTTCCAGTCTCTGAGATCAATAAAATCATGGTTAAGATAGAGGCAATGAAGATTCCTATATTAAAAATTATTGACTTAGATTCTTGCCTAGAAAGCTACCTCACTCTTGAAGAAAAAATAGAGAAGAGAGTCATTACAGATGACTAATATGCTTATAAGTTATATCCTTTTAATTACTTCTTTGCTTATGACAAGTTCCAAATGGAATTTGCTAATGAATATTATACTCTTTAAAAGGCAGAGTTAAATGAGTGCAGGCATATCATATAGCTTGATGCTATTTTACTTGGTAAAGATCATGTAGCTTCAGGCTTCCTTTACTTGAAATGACTTACAGAGAATTCTTATCTGACAATAGATGTCAGAGATAAATTAGCTAGATAGTATAGCAGATAGTTGAGGGGATTGAAGAGCTTCACAAGCTAGGTTATGTTCATAGAGACTTAAAGCCAGAGAACATCATGATGAACTTTCAGCCTCTTAGAGTTTATATTATTGACTTAAACAGAGCTCAAAGAGTGCAAGCCTTTGCATAAAGAAATATATACGGCACTCCTGAATATTTCCCAGAGAGAGAGGATTGGCTAGATGGAGACACTTAATGGGATATCTGGGCTCTAGCAGTAATAATAATATGGGCTCTAGCAGTAATAATAATAGAGAGCGACATGCAAAGAAACGCATTACTTTAGCTGCAGGGGTGAGAGAGATTCTAAGCAAAGAATAAAACAATATCTCGATAAAAATAAAATAAATGGAGGTCTCAGAGAACTTGCATACTCAACTATTATCAAGCCAAGCTAAGAGAATTAACAAACAATAGAAACAATCAAACATCAACTTAGAAAGATAAAATTCAGAGAACTGCCACATGACTCTAAGCTTATGTTTGTGTGAAATATTTTAAGAAATCGCTTGCTATACTCACTAAAAATACTAATATTTAAACATTAAACCTCTACATAAACTCTATTGAAGCCCTAATAAAGTATGCACAATAGTCTACTTTTATCAATCAAAAACTCAATAAAACTATTGAAAGGTTTTTGGGGTTTTGAATATAAGATAGTATGATTTGGAGGCTTCGCATTAGAAATTGGAAGGTGTTCTGGCCTTTCGGCTTTTTCCTTGCTAATTTCTAAGTTGAAAGACAAACGTCTTGCTTTAGCTATGAAAAGACCATTTTATTTTTATTATTTACATTTCTTAATTTATGTCTTCTTTATATTTTTTATTTTTTTTATTTTTTTAATCTATTGTATTTTTAATATTTAAATTTTCAATATTTAAATTCTTTATTTTTAACTATAATATGTCTTATAAATTTTTTATTTTTTTTATTTTTTAATTTTTATATTAAGTTTTAGTTTATTATTTATTATGAACTAATGATACATCATTTTTTTTTATTGGAAATCTTATATTTTCTTTAAAGTTCAGGATGCCCCCCACATACCTGGAATTTTTTAAATATTATTTTTTGAATAATATATTTTTAAAAAATAGCATTATGATATTAAATGAGAAAGATATCATTTATTAGTCATTTAAAATCACATATGAATATAGTGTGACTACTTACTGAGCACATTAACATATGATGCTCTTTAAATCATGAATTCGTATACTTATTGCATTAGTGTGTAAATGTAACGTTCTTTCGTAAATATTTTAAGTTTTTTATTTCCTTTATCATAGTTTTCATCTGTAAATCGATATCATAATTAATGCCTTTAGCGACTTCTTAATCAAAGTTGTTTGCGATTCTGGAGTAGGTATTATTAAGCGAGTTTAATTAAAATGAGGGGATCGTTATTAAGAAATCAAAAATTGAATGAATTAAGACTATGATCATATTATAGTATACTAATGCTTTTTCAGCTTGTAGAGATCATGATTCAGATTAAATTTTTTAATATCAACTTTAAATTACTAATCAAACATGGAGAATTCTAATTCTTTATTTTTTTTCACTTCTCCTAATTAGTTTGTATTTTAGCGCAGTCTCAGCGATGTATCTGTAGTCTCCAACTTTTTTCTTAAACTTTTCTGAGATATCTTCATATTATCTTCAGGGTGAAATCATTGTACCTTCCTAAATAACATAATAAAATTAATAGCAATAGTAAAAATAGAAACAACAATAATAACAATAAATTAATAAAAATCTAGCATTTTTATGAGAATAGTTTAAATTACAATTTTATTTTTTTAAAATTTATCGATTTTTTGTTGTTTTTATCATAATATTCTTCATTGTCATCTTCATCATTAGGTCTTTAAACTAACAATTTTAGAAAATTTAGATTTCTTAGAAAGATATTCTATTTAATTAGTTACTATAATTATAAAAAAGAGAAAATACTTTCTCACATCCACAAGAAGCATTTAATATATTATTGGCTTAGTTAAAATGTTTATCAATATCTTTACTTATTTTATTTTATAATATTTATATTTTAAGCAATACGTAAATAATTTGGAATATAAATATCTCTTTTGAAGTGTGTGTTTTTTAAAAAAATAAATCTTGAATATTTTATTAAAAGATGTTTTGAAATAGATAATTCTCATTCAATTTTGATCAGTTTATTTAGATTTTAATGATATCTTAATTATGATTACTTATGTATATATTACTCATTTTAAGATATTGTTTTATATTCTTTTAGTTACCTTTTAAATGCAAATATTATTTACGAAATTCTTGCTAGAAATAATAAAGTTTGATATAAAATATAAACTGTTTTTAGTCACCAAAATTTGGAAATATTATTTTTAATCTTAATTAATTTATAATAATAATAAAAATAATGTGATCACATTGAGGTCTCTGGGGATCCCCGATCTTAATAAGCTTAAGAGCTTTATAAGGGACAAGCCCTATTAGTTTTTGGAGAGTATCTCCTGGTATACTGAGTCTTCATCTTCTGCCTCTACTTCTTCCTTTTCCTTTTCCTCTGTTTCTGTTTGTTTTTCTCTTTTTTGATCTTCCTTTCTTTCCTCTTTTTTGGTTGATGATTTAGATATGGTCTCCAAAGTCTTTAAATTCAAACTGAGTACCAAAGTGTTTGACATTAACAGAGAATTTTAGGTCTTTATGTGCTATTTGCTTTTTGCATCTGGTGGTGATTAGTTGAATTAAGTCGCTTTTTAGGTAGTAGGCTTGTTTTTGTAGGCATTTCACATAGATCTCTATCTTATGAAGATGAGAGAAGTAGTCTGAGCTGATCGATAAGCAGCATTTTTCATGGCTGTGACATTTTTAAGAATTTCAATGTTGAAAAGTCTTATGAACCCCTCTAGTTCTTCTGGGGTTTCTACTGCCGAGTTGGTTTAGGATTTAATGTGTTAGGCTAGTTAACCTTTGTACATGTTAACCATCTCTATAATTCGGTCTTAATCTATGTTGTCGTAGATTGATGTTATTGCTTAGGAGAATCTCTTAATGGCGTTATATAGTCCACTGTTGATTGTTGTAATTCATATGAAAATGCAGGACTCTCTGGTATAATATATCTTTGAGTTGTGCTTTGGTTATGGACTGCATATCTATTTATAATTAATATTAATTATATTAAACTATTGTCTCTTTATTATCTGGATCCATATTTAGTACTAAACCTTAATTTAATATACGTGTTTAATTTCCTATTTAGTACTAAATTTCTTCTGTGACCTATTTGACATCATTGGTTAATTGTACTTATTAGATTGAGTGCGTCATGGAGTGATTCATGAATTTTCTTTCTTCTTAACCTTCTGACTCTAGGTAGTAGGTATGTTGACTAGAGTCGTCTATGTAAGAACTGTCATTTTAATTGTCGTCATATCTTTGTTTCTCTTACACGGAACTCCAGTTTTCCTCGTTATCTGAGTAGATTATCTTTTTTGAGATAATTTATCTGTTTCCTCTACTATAGATGCTATCTCCATCTACTAAATAGGATTTGTTACTATTTATTTCTGAGTAGATGTCTACTGCCTTTGTTGCTAGTCAGCTGGTAGCTGCTCAGAGTTAGTTGATTAAATTCTTTCGAGGTATTGGTGGCGTTTTTGTTTGAGTGTGTTGGAGTTTTATGAATTATTTGTTAATTAAAGCAAGTCTCAACATTTGAAATAGTTGTTGAGTCCACAGTTGAATTCTCTCGGTGTTGTTTTCTTTGTCAAACTATATACTTGTAAGGTATATCTGAAATTGGTTGACTATCGAGAAGCCTTTTCTTATGAGTTTTCTGGCTATGAAAGTTAGTATTTCAAGTATGTGGAGTCCCCATTGTTCTTAGTTTTGTTTAATGATATCAATTGTGTATAGTGCTAAGTGTTTGTACTCGTTATTTTCGACATCTCTTTGGATGATGTCTCGTAATGTTTTGCTCAGTATACCCATTCTGTGTTTCTTTTTTAATATTTTTAATTAATTTATATTGAGGCAGATGAGTGTCGCAACTTTAATCTTGTTGCCTTAAGGAATTATAATTCAGAATATAAAACTTATTGATTAAACCATCAACATATATTAGATAGGATTCTAATATTTCAAATGCAGACAGAGCCTAAGAACTCACATACAATTTAAGAACAAAAGTACATTTTTATTTTAGTGTTATTACTCCCGAGATGTGCTGCAAGACAACGCAATCAAAACCCCAAAACCCTTTCAGTAGTTTGATTGAGTTTTTGATTGATAAAAGTAGACTATTAGCGCATACTTTATTAGGGTTTTAATAGACTTTATGTAGGGGTTTAATGTTTAAATATTAGTATTTTTAGTGAGTATAGCAAGCGATTTCTTAAAATATTTCACACAAACATAAGCTTAGAATCATGTGCAGTTCTCTGAATAATATCTTTCTAAGATGATGTTTGATTGTTTCTATTGTTTGTTAATTCTCTTAGCTTGGGTTGATAATAGTTCAGTATGCAAGTTCTCTGAGACCTCCATTTATTTTGTTTTTATCAAGATATTTTTTGATTCTCTGCTTAGAATCTCTCTCACCCCTGCAGCTAAAGTAATCGTTTCTTGGCATGTCGCTCTCTATTATTATAACTGCTAGAGCCCAGATATCCCATTAAGTGTCTTTATCTCTCCAATCCTCTCTCTCTGGGAAATATCCAGGAGTGCCGTATACATTTCCTTATGCAAAGGCTTGCACTCTTTGAATTCTATTGAAGTCAATAATATAAACTCTAAGTGGCTGATAGTTCATCATGATGTTCTCTGGCTTTAAGTCTCTATGAACATACCCTAACTTGTGAAGCTCTTCAGTCCCCTCAACTATCTGCTATACTATCTAGCTAACTTATCTCTGACATCTATTGTCAGATAAGAATTCTCTGTAAGTCGTTTCTAGTAAAGGAAGCCTGAAGGCTACATGATCTTTACCAAGTAAAATAGCATCAAGCTAGATGATATGCCTGCACTCATTTAACTCTGCCTTTTAAAGAGTACAATACTCATTAGCAAATTCCATTTGGAACTTGTCATCAGCAAGGAAGTAATTGAATGGATATATTTTGTAATCATATAAGTCATCAGTAATGACTCTCTTCTCTATTTTATCTTCAAAGGTGAGGTAGCTTTCTAGGCAAGAATGAATCTAAGTCAATAATTTTCAAAATGGAAATCTTCATTGCCTCTATTTTAACCATGATTTTATTGATCTCAGAGACTGGAAAGTTCTTGACTGCTTTCTTCATTTTAACTTACTTCTAGACTTCAACTCTAAGAGACTCCACTGGGTTTCTTCATCTTCTCTTTAAGGGGAATCTATTCCCTGTAGGTTCATGAATAAAGACAAAACTTTAATTGTGCTTTTTCTTTAAGTGCACTTTGTTGTCTCTAGTATGAGAATATGGCTTCTCACAGAACTCACAGACATACTTCCCATCTTTCTTTTAATGCTTGA
>ARYC01009770.1:0-18025 GCA_000711775.1 Oxytricha trifallax | reverse complement strand
CCAGACTTCGATGAGTTGTCAAAGACTCTCTATAGATGACTTAAGATAGGCCTAGCTTTGAGACCCTTAATCATAAAAGTTTAATTTCTCATGATTTTTATGTCGCTTAAAAAGTGTTCAAATACGGTGATTTAGGCCATTTTAAGCTTTTTTGACAATATTTTAAAATTATTCAAATTTTATCAAAAAGTCACTATATAGCCATTTTCACAAGTTGCGACAACTTTTTCTGCTCAAATGTTGTAAAAACTATTCTGAATATTTAGAGATGCTGAACAATAGTAGATACCTTGAGGACCAATTAAATAAGGAATTAAGGTTTTTTGAGGAGATTGATCTGAGGCAAAAGTCCATGTCAGGACTCTTCCCTTACCTTGAAGCCATGATATCTCCATAAGTACTTATCTGGTGGCATTTCAAGGTATCAGATTTGGAAGAGCAGCTAAATAAACAATTGTCTGTAGCTTCCCAGACTTTGATGAGTTGTCAAAGGCTCACTATAGATAACTAAAGATAGGCCTAGCTTTGAGACCCATAATCATAAAAGTTTAATTTCTCATGATTTTTATGTCGCTTAAAAAGTGTTCAAATACGGTGATTTAGGCCTTTTTAAGCCTTTTTGACAATATTTGAAAATTATTCAAATTTTATCAAAAAGTCACTATATAGGCATTTTCACAAGTTGCGACAACTTTTTCTGCTCAAATGTTATAAACTCTATTCTGAATATTTAGAAGACGTTGAACAATAGTAGATACCTTGAGGATTAATAAAATAAGGAATAAGGTTTCTGATGGAGATTGATGCTGAAGGGCAAGCATGTCAGGACTCTTCCCTTACCTTGAAGCCATGATTTCTCCATAAGTACTTATCTGGTGGCATTTCAAGGTATCAGATTTGGAAGAGCAGCTAAATAAACAATTGTCTGTAGCTTCCCAGACTTTGATGAGTTGTCAAAGGCTCACTATAGATAACTAAAGATAGGCCTAGCTTTGAGACCCATAATCATAAAAGTTTAATTTCTCATGATTTTTATGTCGCTTAAAAAGTGTTCAAATACGGTGATTTAGGCCTTTTTAAGCCTTTTTGACAATATTTGAAAATTTTTCAAATTTTATCAAAAAGTCACTATATAGACATTTTCACAAGTTTCGACAACTTTTTCTGCTCAAATGTTGTAAAAACTATTCTGAATATTTAGAGGACGATGAACAATAGTAGATACCTTGAGGATCAATAAAATAAGGAATTAAGGTTTTCTGAGGAGATTGGTCTGGGACAAAGTCCATGCCAAGTCGTCTTCGCTAAGCTGACAGCCCTGATTTCTCTATGAGTAGTTATTTGGTGGGGTTTTGGGGTGTCAGATTTGTAAGAGTAGCTTTATAAACTATTGTCTGTAGCTTTCCAGACTTCGATGAGTTGTCAAAGGCTCTCTATAGATGACTTAAGATAGGCCTAGCTTTGAGACCCTTAATCATAAAAGTTTAATTTCTCATGATTTTTATGTCGCTTAAAAAGTGTTCAAATACGGTGATTTAGGCCTTTTTAAGCCTTTTTGACAATATTTGAAAATTATTCAAATTTTATCAAAAAGTCACTATATAGACATTTTCACAAGTTTCGACAACTTTTTCTGCTCAAATGTTGTAAAAACTATTCTGAATATTTAGAGGACGTTGAACAATAGTAGATACCTTGAGGATCAATAAAATAAGGAATTAAGGTTTCTGAGGAGATTGATCTGAGGCAAAAGTCCATGTCAGGACTCTTCCCTTACCTTGAAGCCATGATTTCTCCATAAGTACTTATCTGGTGGCATTTCAAGGTATCAGATTTGGAAGAGCAGCTAAATAAACAATTGTCTGTAGCTTCCCAGACTTTGATGAGTTGTCAAAGGCTCACTATAGATAACTAAAGATAGGCCTAGCTTTGAGACCCATAATCATAAAAGTTTAATTTCTCATGATTTTTATGTCGCTTAAAAAGTGTTCAAATACGGTGATTTAGGCCTTTTTAAGCCTTTTTGACAATATTTGAAAATTATTCAAATTTTATCAAAAAGTCACTATATAGGCATTTTCACAAGTTGCGACAACTTTTTCTGCTCAAATGTTATAAACTCTATTCTGAATATTTAGAAGACGTTGAACAATAGTAGATACCTTGAGGATTAATAAAATAAGGAATTAAGGTTTTCTGAGGAGATTGATCTGAGGCAAAAGTCCATGTCAGGACTCTTCCCTTACCTTGAAGCCATGATTTCTCCATAAGTACTTATCTGGTGGCATTTCAAGGTATCAGATTTGGAAGAGCAGCTAAATAAACAATTGTCTGTAGCTTCCCAGACTTTGATGAGTTGTCAAAGGCTCACTATAGATAACTAAAGATAGGCCTAGCTTTGAGACCCATAATCATAAAAGTTTAATTTCTCATGATTTTTATGTCGCTTAAAAAGTGTTCAAATACGGTGATTTAGGCCTTTTTAAGCCTTTTTGACAATATTTGAAAATTATTCAAATTTTATCAAAAAGTCACTATATAGGCATTTTCACAAGTTGCGACAACTTTTTCTGCTCAAATGTTATAAACTCTATTCTGAATATTTAGAAGACGTTGAACAATAGTAGATACCTTGAGGATTAATAAAATAAGGATTAAGGTTTTCTGAGGAGATTGATCTGAGGCAAAAGTCCATGTCAGGACTCTTCCCTTACCTTGAAGCCATGATTTCTCCATAAGTACTTATCTGGTGGCATTTCAAGGTATCAGATTTGGAAGAGCAGCTAAATAAACAATTGTCTGTAGCTTCCCAGACTTTGATGAGTTGTCAAAGGCTCACTATAGATAACTAAAGATAGGCCTAGCTTTGAGACCCATAATCATAAAAGTTTAATTTCTCATGATTTTTATGTCGCTTAAAAAGTGTTCAAATACGGTGATTTAGGCCTTTTTAAGCCTTTTTGACAATATTTGAAAATTATTCAAATTTTATCAAAAAGTCACTATATAGACATTTTCACAAGTTTCGACAACTTTTTCTGCTCAAATGTTGTAAAAACTATTCTGAATATTTAGAGGACGTTGAACAATAGTAGATACCTTGAGGATCAATAAAATAAGGAATTAAGGTTTTCTGAGGAGATTGATCTGAGGCAAAAGTCCATGTCAGGACTCTTCCCTTACCTTGAAGCCATGATTTCTCCATAAGTACTTATCTGGTGGCATTTCAAGGTATCAGATTTGGAAGAGCAGCTAAATAAACAATTGTCTGTAGCTTCCCAGACTTTGATGAGTTGTCAAAGGCTCACTATAGATAACTAAAGATAGGCCTAGCTTTGAGACCCATAATCATAAAAGTTTAATTTCTCATGATTTTTATGTCGCTTAAAAAGTGTTCAAATACGGTGATTTAGGCCTTTTTAAGCCTTTTTGACAATATTTGAAAATTATTCAAATTTTATCAAAAAGTCACTATATAGCCATTTTCACAAGTTGCGACAACTTTTTTTGCTCAAATGTTGTAAAAACTATTCTGAATATTTAGAGGACGTTGAACAATAGTAGATACCTTGAGGATCAATAAAATAAGGAATTAAGGTTTTCTGAGGAGATTGATCTGAGGCAAAAGTCCATGTCAGGACTCTTCCCTTACCTTGAAGCCATGATTTCTCCATAAGTACTTATCTGGTGGCATTTCAAGGTATCAGATTTGGAAGAGCAGCTAAATAAACAATTGTCTGTAGCTTCCCAGACTTTGATGAGTTGTCAAAGGCTCTCTATAGATGACTTAAGATAGGCCTAGCTTTGAGACCCTTAATCATAAAAGTTTAATTTCTCATGATTTTTATGTCGCTTAAAAAGTGTTCAAATACGGTGATTTAGGCCTTTTTAAGCCTTTTTGACAATATTTGAAAATTATTCAAATTTTATCAAAAAGTCACTATATAGCCATTTTCACAAGTTTCGACAACTTTTTTTGCTCAAATGTTGTAAAATCTATTCTGAATATTTAGAGGACGTTGAACTATAGTAGATACCTTGAGGTTCAATGAAATAAGGAATTAAGGTTTTGAGGAGATTGATCTGAGGCAAAAGTCCATGTCAGGACTCTTCCCTTACCTTGAAGCCATGATTTCTCCATAAGTACTTATCTGGTGGCATTTCAAGGTATCAGATTTGGAAGAGCAGCTAAATAAACAATTGTCTGTAGCTTCCCAGACTTTGATGAGTTGTCAAAGGCTCACTATAGATAACTAAAGATAGGCCTAGCTTTGAGACCCATAATCATAAAAGTTTAATTTCTCATGATTTTTATGTCGCTTAAAAAGTGTTCAAATACGGTGATTTAGGCCTTTTTAAGCCTTTTTGACAATATTTGAAAATTTTTCAAATTTTATCAAAAAGTCACTATATAGCCATTTTCACAAGTTTCGACAACTTTTTTTGCTCAAATGTTGTAAAAACTATTCTGAATATTTAGAGGACGTTGAACAATAGTAGATACCTTGAGGATCAATAAAATAAGAATTAAGGTTTTCTGAGGAGATTGATCTGAGGCAAAAGTCCATGTCAGGACTCTTCCCTTACCTTGAAGCCATGATTTCTCCATAAGTACTTATCTGGTGGCATTTCAAGGTATCAGATTTGGAAGAGCAGCTAAATAAACAATTGTCTGTAGCTTCCCAGACTTTGATGAGTTGTCAAAGGCTCACTATAGATAACTAAAGATAGGCCTAGCTTTGAGACCCATAATCATAAAAGTTTAATTTCTCATGATTTTTATGTCGCTTAAAAAGTGTTCAAATACGGTGATTTAGGCCTTTTTAAGCCTTTTTGACAATATTTGAAAATTATTCAAATTTTATCAAAAAGTCACTATATAGGCATTTTCACAAGTTGCGACAACTTTTTCTGCTCAAATGTTATAAACTCTATTCTGAATATTTAGAAGACGTTGAACAATAGTAGATACCTTGAGGATTAATAAAATAAGGAATAAGGTTTTCTGAGGAGATTGATCTGAGGCAAAAGTCCATGTCAGGACTCTTCCCTTACCTTGAAGCCATGATTTCTCCATAAGTACTTATCTGGTGGCATTTCAAGGTATCAGATTTGGAAGAGCAGCTAAATAAACAATTGTCTGTAGCTTCCCAGACTTTGATGAGTTGTCAAAGGCTCACTATAGATAACTAAAGATAGGCCTAGCTTTGAGACCCATAATCATAAAAGTTTAATTTCTCATGATTTTTATGTCGCTTAAAAAGTGTTCAAATACGGTGATTTAGGCCTTTTTAAGCCTTTTTGACAATATTTGAAAATTATTCAAATTTTATCAAAAAGTCACTATATAGGCATTTTCACAAGTTGCGACAACTTTTTCTGCTCAAATGTTATAAACTCTATTCTGAATATTTAGAAGACGTTGAACAATAGTAGATACCTTGAGGATTAATAAAATAAGAATTAAGGTTTTCTGAGGAGATTGATCTGAGGCAAAAGTCCATGTCAGGACTCTTCCCTTACCTTGAAGCCATGATTTCTCCATAAGTACTTATCTGGTGGCATTTCAAGGTATCAGATTTGGAAGAGCAGCTAAATAAACAATTGTCTGTAGCTTCCCAGACTTTGATGAGTTGTCAAAGGCTCACTATAGATAACTAAAGATAGGCCTAGCTTTGAGACCCATAATCATAAAAGTTTAATTTCTCATGATTTTTATGTCGCTTAAAAAGTGTTCAAATACGGTGATTTAGGCCTTTTTAAGCCTTTTTGACAATATTTGAAAATTATTCAAATTTTATCAAAAAGTCACTATATAGACATTTTCACAAGTTTCGACAACTTTTTCTGCTCAAATGTTGTAAAAACTATTCTGAATATTTAGAGGACGTTGAACAATAGTAGATACCTTGAGGATCAATAAAATAAGAATTAAGGTTTTCTGAGGAGATTGATCTGAGGCAAAAGTCCATGTCAGGACTCTTCCCTTACCTTGAAGCCATGATTTCTCCATAAGTACTTATCTGGTGGCATTTCAAGGTATCAGATTTGGAAGAGCAGCTAAATAAACAATTGTCTGTAGCTTCCCAGACTTTGATGAGTTGTCAAAGGCTCTCTATAGATGACTTAAGATAGGCCTAGCTTTGAGACCCTTAATCATAAAAGTTTAATTTCTCATGATTTTTATGTCGCTTAAAAAGTGTTCAAATACGGTGATTTAGGCCTTTTTAAGCCTTTTTGACAATATTTGAAAATTATTCAAATTTTATCAAAAAGTCACTATATAGACATTTTCACAAGTTTCGACAACTTTTTCTGCTCAAATGTTGTAAAAACTATTCTGAATATTTAGAGGACGTTGAACAATAGTAGATACCTTGAGGATCAATAAAATAAGGAATTAAGGTTTTCTGAGGAGATTGATCTGAGGCAAAAGTCCATGTCAGGACTCTTCCCTTACCTTGAAGCCATGATTTCTCCATAAGTACTTATCTGGTGGCATTTCAAGGTATCAGATTTGGAAGAGCAGCTAAATAAACAATTGTCTGTAGCTTCCCAGACTTTGATGAGTTGTCAAAGGCTCTCTATAGATGACTTAAGATAGGCCTAGCTTTGAGACCCTTAATCATAAAAGTTTAATTTCTCATGATTTTTATGTCGCTTAAAAAGTGTTCAAATACGGTGATTTAGGCCTTTTTAAGCCTTTTTGACAATATTTGAAAATTATTCAAATTTTATCAAAAAGTCACTATATAGGCATTTTCACAAGTTTCGACAACTTTTTCTGCTCAAATGTTGTAAACTCTATTCTGAATATTTAGAGGACGTTGAACAATAGTAGATACCTTGAGGATTAATAAAATAAGAATTAAGGTTTTCTGAGGAGATTGATCTGAGGCAAAAGTCCATGTCAGGACTCTTCCCTTACCTTGAAGCCATGATTTCTCCATAAGTACTTATCTGGTGGCATTTCAAGGTATCAGATTTGGAAGAGCAGCTAAATAAACAATTGTCTGTAGCTTCCAGACTTCGATGAGTTGTCAAAGGCTCTCTATAGATGACTTAAGATAGGCCTAGCTTTGAGACCCTTAATCATAAAAGTTTAATTTCTCATGATTTTTATGTCGCTTAAAAAGTGTTCAAATACGGTGATTTAGGCCTTTTTAAGCCTTTTTGACAATATTTGAAAATTATTCAAATTTTATCAAAAAGTCACTATATAGACATTTTCACAAGTTTCGACAACTTTTTCTGCTCAAATGTTGTAAAAACTATTCTGAATATTTAGAGGACGTTGAACAATAGTAGATACCTTGAGGATCAATAAAATAAGGAATTAAGGTTTTCTGAGGAGATTGATCTGAGGCAAAAGTCCATGTCAGGACTCTTCCCTTACCTTGAAGCCATGATTTCTCCATAAGTACTTATCTGGTGGCATTTCAAGGTATCAGATTTGGAAGAGCAGCTAAATAAACAATTGTCTGTAGCTTCCCAGACTTTGATGAGTTGTCAAAGGCTCACTATAGATAACTAAAGATAGGCCTAGCTTTGAGACCCATAATCATAAAAGTTTAATTTCTCATGATTTTTATGTCGCTTAAAAAGTGTTCAAATACGGTGATTTAGGCCTTTTTAAGCCTTTTTGACAATATTTGAAAATTATTCAAATTTTATCAAAAAGTCACTATATAGCCATTTTCACAAGTTTCGACAACTTTTTTTGCTCAAATGTTGTAAAATCTATTCTGAATATTTAGAGGACGTTGAACTATAGTAGATACCTTGAGGTTCAATTAAATAAGGAATTAAGGTTTTTTGAGGAGATTGATCTGAGGCAAAAGTCCATGTCAGGACTCTTCCCTTACCTTGAAGCCATGATTTCTCCATAAGTACTTATCTGGTGGCATTTCAAGGTATCAGATTTGGAAGAGCAGCTAAATAAACAATTGTCTGTAGCTTCCCAGACTTTGATGAGTTGTCAAAGGCTCACTATAGATAACTAAAGATAGGCCTAGCTTTGAGACCCATAATCATAAAAGTTTAATTTCTCATGATTTTTATGTCGCTTAAAAAGTGTTCAAATACGGTGATTTAGGCCTTTTTAAGCCTTTTTGACAATATTTGAAAATTTTTCAAATTTTATCAAAAAGTCACTATATAGCCATTTTCACAAGTTGCGACAACTTTTTTTGCTCAAATATTGTAAAATCTATTCTGAATATTTAGAGGACGATAAACTATAGTAGATACCTTGAGGTTCAATGAAATAAGGAATTAAGGTTTTCTGAGAGATTGATCTGAGGCAAAAGTCCATGTCAGGACTCTTCCCTTACCTTGAAGCCATGATTTCTCCATAAGTACTTATCTGGTGGCATTTCAAGGTATCAGATTTGGAAGAGCAGCTAAATAAACAATTGTCTGTAGCTTCCCAGACTTCGATGAGTTGTCAAAGGCTCTCTATAGATGACTTAAGATAGGCCTAGCTTTGAGACCCTTAATCATAAAAGTTTAATTTCTCATGATTTTTATGTCGCTTAAAAAGTGTTCAAATACGGTGATTTAGGCCTTTTTAAGCCTTTTTGACAATATTTGAAAATTATTCAAATTTTATCAAAAAGTCACTATATAGACATTTTCACAAGTTTCGACAACTTTTTCTGCTCAAATGTTGTAAAAACTATTCTGAATATTTAGAGGACGTTGAACAATAGTAGATACCTTGAGGATCAATAAAATAAGGAATTAAGGTTTTCTGAGGAGATTGATCTGAGGCAAAAGTCCATGTCAGGACTCTTCCCTTACCTTGAAGCCATGATATCTCCATAAGTACTTATCTGGTGGCATTTCAAGGTATCAGATTTGGAAGAGCAGCTAAATAAACAATTGTCTGTAGCTTCCCAGACTTTGATGAGTTGTCAAAGGCTCACTATAGATAACTAAAGATAGGCCTAGCTTTGAGACCCATAATCATAAAAGTTTAATTTCTCATGATTTTTATGTCGCTTAAAAAGTGTTCAAATACGGTGATTTAGACTCTTTTCATCGTTTTTTACAATATTTGAAAATTATTTAAAATTTATCAATATTGGTTATTTGTCATTTTGGTTTGATTTTTTAATTTTTTATATTTTTTTATTATTAATATAAATCATTTGGTCTTACTTTTTAATTTTTATAGTGTAATTTATTCTATTATTTCTATAACTTATTTTATTATTAATAAGTGTTTATGACTATTTTATGTTTTTCATTTTATTATTTTTTTCAATATTAATATTCATAATATTTAATTAAGCTTTATATTAGTTTATAATATAATGCCATATTCTCTATAATGCAATGTAAGAGATATCAAATTGATAATCCCTCTTTAAATTTCCTAATCATCTTTAATAAAATTATAAATTATATATTAAATTAGAAAGTTAATAAATAGGATGTACATTAAAGTCGAGCAGAAGCACAAAAATATATTTGGTTCCTTCATTAGATATCTCAAAAATTTCTACACAAAGCTCGAACCCTCTTCTCTTAAATCTCTTAACAAAGTGAGAAGAGTGATTCCTTACATCCCCAACGAGATTCTCCTTTCCAAGGAGACTTGGGGATAACTCAGAAGAGCGGGATTCCTACTACTAGCGTCCGACAAATTTCTAGACCTCTCTAGGACACTAGCTAGCCCCTCTTCACTTACTCAGACACTTATCTCTTCTACTATTCCTGACAACATTGGACTCCTGAAACTCACTAGAATCATTTCCTGAATCCATGACAGAGCGAGACAAGACACAATCTCAAAAAACTAACTTTTAAGTGATGCCCTCAAAACTTCTCTTTCCAACCTTAACCAAGGTTAAGGCTCACTCCCTATTTAATACCAGGCCGATCAGAACATGTCTTCTGACCAGGATTCTGATCAGATTCTATCCGAACAGAACCCACCTGACAAAGAGTTCACCCACTAACTTAACATCAACTAAGATTATGACCTACACTTTGCTTAAACCTTTCTACCTGAACCTGATAGGAAAGTTCTCAACGACAGCAGCAAAGAATTTCTTTAAGGACTATCTGATTTATCCTCCTTAGACACTGAGGCACTATCAGACATGGACTAAACCACCATTGCTCTTCTAGTTCCTACAGAGTTCTTGAAAATCCAAATCAAAGATTGGTAACAACTTCCCAAGGACTAGATCCTTGACACAATTAACCTACTCCAAACTGCCGCTATGAGCCAAGAAAAACCAACGATTATTCTATATTCCTAGTTTTCCTTATACTTGGAAACGTTAGACAAGCTACATTCAGAGCTTCTAAAAACAGTCTTTCAGCCCTATCAAATTCTAAAGTTTATTCAAAGCAAGAAATAAACACCCTACGACTCTTTATACTCTTCACAAGTATACAAAGAACTTTATTTCCAAGCTATCAAAAAGATTGAATCACCAGTCAATGATAATGAGGCCTTCTGGTCCGTCATTACTTCTTAAGTAATTTGGAGAATACTAGTAGCAATGCACTCCAACACCACTCCTGTTCCTATCCACAAAAGTGAAAAAATGACCTACTTACTAATTGCCCTATACGCCAAGACTAGAACACAACAACATCCATACTTCGATGGAAACCTAAATCAAATTGTTTAAAAAATAGCTGGATAAAACTTCACTGAAATGAATACTCTCTTTTTACAGAATTATGTACCACTGTGCAAAATCTCTACGAATTTGCCAAATTCTGCCATTCATACTTTGGCAGTATGGCTTCGACCTGAAATAACAGCTCAAACTTATGGAGTCAGATGACTTCTTCAACACCATAGACTACAAACTGGGAGTACTGGCACAATTGCCACAGTAAAACCTTAGAGACCTAACAAGACAAGGGTCAATCTCAACCTCCAGACAATGGGAGGGATATGAACTCCTATGAAGGAACTTTAACCAAAAGGGCACTGCCCTTTCATAATGATATGCTCAGGGGGCTTTAAGCCCTCGATGCGAGTTATTTATTTTATTTATTTATTATTTATTATAAATTATTTTATTATTGATATAATTCCAAACATGAGAGATTTTTAGCTGCACAAGAAGTTGAAGAAGAAGTTATTAGATCTTCATTTTTCCAATTTTAAATATAATTAAATATTAAATCATAAGTATTAAATTTTAGTTTAAAGATCATTATAGAATATTGTAATATTTATCAAGCTTCTATCATTTAATTAAATGAATTATATAACTATAACTATGGGTAATGTTGAGAATATATAAATATATGGTTATTTAAAGTGTATTTAGCATGCATGCTTATTATTGGTTAATATACAACCAATTAATTTCCACCATATTTCTTAGCATAATTTATTTCAAATAATCTTAATAACTTTATTTAATTTATTAAATTTTATCATCAAGATTTGTAATATAATATCATTGTTTTATAATGACTTGGTGTCGATCAATATTGATATTTAATCTTACATATACTATACTATTTTTAAAATTCTTAACTGTTTTAGTGTCTGATGATATTGTTGTGAATCTCACATATGTTTATTTTATTGTTGAATTGTTTTATTAAACTAAATCAATAAAATATAGATTATACATATAATAATTATTATTATTCATATAACTATAATTATTATCGTTTAAAATGTTTGTAAATGATAAAATTAATAACTTAGTATTTTTTAAATTGCTTTTAATTTCTTAATTGCCAAAACATATGTTTAAACTTATTAGCAACAGTTATTTTAATTAGGATTGTGATTTTATGATTCGAGCAAAGTACAATAAAGTTTATTAATTATTTAATTATTTATTAATATTATTATTACTTTTATGTTTTTTATATAATATTACTTATTATTTCTATTGGGCGAGTCCTCAATAGTATTATTCATTCTTGTCTAAGAATTTGAAAGCAAAAAATTCATGATAGCATTCAAATGCTGTAAAATAATCAGATTTGGCAATATAGGTTCACTAGAGGCTGTAGTAAATAGATTGAAGATCATAGCATAATAATAGTGTTTAAAACTATAACTTAATCGATTGTCTTTATTAGTGCATTAAAAACACCAATAAACATTCTTTGGCTTTTTATGCATAAAATTTGCGGAATATTCCCTGAAAGTATTTATATACTTTCTCGCTTTTGATTTCCCTTGAATATTGTGATATCTCAAAACCTAATTGTTATGTTCAAAGTTAATGCGCAAATGTATTAACTAAATTTATGGTTTAATACTAATGCTTAAAAGACCATCAGTTATGATAATTCTTTTTTCTTTGCTGTTTGAGAGGATGATTCTGCTCTTGTCTTAACCTCATCAGCTCTTATTATACCTGACTCGAAGAAATATTTGATAAAAATTGAACAACCAGAATGGGATCAAGGAAATTTAATGAGAAACCGGTGATTTCTAATAAGAAACTAAGAGGCTCATGAGTTAATTTCAATTTCCATTAAAATCGAATAATCATCAAAGGAAGTCTCACTAGGCAAAAGACATATCGCTTAATCTTAAGTTCTGAATCTCAGTTGTAATCTGTTTTAGCTTATATTGAGAAATATATTCATTAGATTTATCCCCTAAGTAATTTGGTTATGTGAAAGCCTTAGGTAATATAATTAAGATGCTTCATTATCTCGGCTTTCTTGATATTTAACTGAGTTAAAATTCCTTCTCCCTACAATTCTTCACAGATAATCATGTTGTACTACTAATAGGTCCCCCAATCGAAAGTTCTCCCTTTACTTAATTTGTAAAGCTATATTTTAAAATGTTAGAGACTCTTAAAAAGATTTGAATGATAAGAAGACTGGATCTCTAAAGAATTGGCATAGTCACTATAGAATATTAAAGAGCCATTGTAGAAGATGACAAAGCCACTGTAGAAGATGATAAAGCCACAGAAGAAGAGGTCAAAGCTACTGTAGAAATTTATAAAAAACTAATCATTACATAGAGATGCCAGCAAGATATAATCTCCCTCACAGCTCCCTAATAAATTAAAGACATGCCATATGAGAACATATTATACAATCACTTCAAGCTAATCTCGCATAAACATAAATTTCGAGATCTCTTTTTTAAGTTTATGCGCAATAAACTATTTAATTTCAATGAAGACGAGTAAGTCAAGAAATAATAAAAGCAATACTCCCACTAACTATTCTAGGCAAAAACAGCAAACTCAAGCATACTGAATGTATTCAATATCAACAAAAGGAATATAAGTAAAGACTGGTTCTGGCAGATGTAATATGGCTTAGTAAATAAAATAATCATAGAAATGTATATTAAAGAGTAGTATAATAGATTAAATAATTTTTAATGACTGTGTATTATTAATTATTTATAAAAGTAAATTATTCTATAATAACTATTTGTATTTATTTTCTCTTTCACTTAATTATTCACATACTTTTATAAATATAAGTTGAAACAAAGCAAGCACATCATTTAATCATCTTTTTATTAAAATTGATTAAATTTTGTCTCTTTACCATTAAAATATACTCAAAATTGCTTATCTGTCAGCATATAGTAAAGTCAAATCAATATAAATGTTGAATTGATAGTTTTAGAATCATTTAATTATTTATGTTTTAGCTTTGTTCATTGAAATTTGATACTAAACAATCTCTTGCTAAACCTTAAGCTATCAATTTAAACATTATTGAATTAAACAAAAGGCATAAAGCTATTCTTTATTATTTTATCTAAGAATATTCATTAGTGAGTAACATATTAATTAAATTATTATAGGATATGTGGGGGGCATTGAATGTGATGAATGGGCGCTTGTGGCAACAACATATAATTGCCTTTTGATAAAGTGTTTAATTTTGATTAAAAAGTTCTCAAAGTATTAAGTAATGGAATATATCACGAGTTGTAAAAGCAAATGATCAGTGTCTTATATTAGGAAGATTTTAAACCGAACAAATACCTAGTCAATAGTAATTATAATTATTCATGAGCACATGTATAATCAATTTATAATTACATAATTATAAATTAATTATCAGAGTTGCAATATCACTTTAAACTCATTGATTATTAAATGCAAATATTTTAAACTTTCGCATTCACTAAATTATTTTATTATAAATTCTGTAAAATTTAAAATAAATTGAGGAGTAATCGAACACTCCTAATATTTCTAATTAATCAAGTACCTGAATAAATGAAAAGTTACTAATAATAATGTTTCTGTAAGAATAAGTTATATATTTTTCATATTTGAATAAACTTTATGGTTTATTTATAAATAACTTATTTTAGACTGTTAAATGCATTACAATCATAAACTAAAATATGATTTTACCTACATATTGTTAAAGACATAACAATGTAGAAGTGATTTATTATTATGATTAACTTCAAGCATACAACTTATAATAATATTATACAACTATTATTTAATTAGAATTTAACTTGTGAGATGTATGACTTAACCTCACATAGATAACCTAATTTAACTTGTTTAGCAAGACTTCTTCTAAGATCTTGACAGGAATTTTGAGTTTGCTTACAACCAATGTCTGATTAGTTTTAACAGACATCCGTTTTCACTAGATGAATATGGAAAGGGAGACATTAACTCTTAAACAAGAATAGCAAGAGAAAAAAGATTTTACGCTCGACCAAGAGATTCCCATTGACGAAGAATCTTTTGAGAACAACTGTGAATGGGATAAAGACGATGGAGATCCTCCCCTCGATATCTATGATAAACTTAATCTACCATATCCATCCCAATATATTATTGCAAAGATTAGAGAGAAATACTTTCCATAAGAATCAGACGAGTGGATTGATGAAGAAGACAATTACTCATTTGACAGCCAAGATAGAACTCCTAACTTTGAGTTTACGCTCCATTACTACTCTCACATAGGTCATGAATTAATAACTCTAGACATAGAACTTAAAGAGGCACAAGTTTAAGAGCAGATTAACAGACTTTAGAAGGATAAACTTGAGTATCATAAGCTCAAGTAACAACAAGATCAAAAAACTAGCAAATACTCAAGCAAAAGGAATAAAGCAAGCAACCATATAATAACAGATTTTACAATTCTAAGAGAACACAAAATTCCTTACTCTTTAACACATCACCTCGAAAAAAGCCTAACAAAATCAAATCTCCATATTTGATATAGAAAACTAGCCTACAATATCAAAAAGACCAACAGTTAACCTAGAAGAATAAGCAATACAGTCTAGTAATGGGTCAGATTTGACATAGGAGATTGAAGAAGTTCAGAGCTAGTAGGTTCTTGCTTAAGAATGTCAAAACCCTAAATCAGAGGTCTCTTCTAGTTTTCCTCTATTTAATAGTGATCCGTCATCTTTTCTACCTCTAGCCTCGCACATCTAACACATCAAACATCAGAATACTTCTCAATTCTTACCAGATTCTGGCAAGATATTACATTCCCTAGCAAATACCAAAAATAGTTAAACACTAACCTCATAAATTCTATAATAGACTCTTAATTAATTAATATGAGAAAATATCTATCAATGATGAAAAAATTCTAAGTTTGGCAAAAATTATTATAATCCACCATAAAAATTGATAACTTACTACAGGCCCAGTAGATATTTTGCAATCAGATATTGGAAAATATCAGATCTCTAATTAATATCTGGAAAAGAGTAAGGATAAAAATCACTCAAAGAATGATACATCTTATAGAAGAGATAAATCATCATTTTGAAACATACTTATGGTATTATAACATGACTTATCACTAAGGAGAAAAACACAAATGAGTAGACTTCAACATCACAAGAGACAATTCACTGAAAGAAAAAGAATAAAAAACCATAATACAGAAAAATGTATAGAGAAATCATGTCTCAGGTTGAAAGAAAAACACGATATCTAAATAGTTGACATCAACTAATTGAAAGGGCTTAATCTTTAAATATATTTATTAACAAATATTTAAGATCGAGAGTTCCCAGAGACCTCTATTTGATCGCATTATTTTTTTTAAATTATAATTATTATTCTTATTATTATTATTGTTGAAATACAATTGAAATGGGAAAATTCAAATTTAAAATATAGATATTACTTATAAATTATAATAACAGGCAGTAATTAGGAGAGTTCTTAATTTTAATTTGATTTATATTATTTAACAGTAATTCATTTAAATTTAATAAATATATATAATTGTGCAGTGTGCAACTGTGCAAGCATATATTTACCCAACAAAGGGCAGTGGTTGTGCAAATATATTTAAATAATTAAATAATCTGATAAATATATAAATGGAGAGCCACTTTCATCATTCGTTCAATCAATCACTTAATGACACGCCGTCGAATGGAATCTTACCCTTGATGATGGTGAATACGGTAACTCTGCCAAATACTGCGGTACGACTGAATGAGATCGGGTAGCTTTGACAACGAGAGATAAAATTACCGTTACAGTTGATAACTCAGAAAACTGCTACCAATAGACTTCAGCTTTAAGAACCTCTACCCAACTCATCCATTCACATGTTCCAACACACTTCATGCGCAAGATTCGTCAATGCCAAGTAAATTCACAATATTAATAGTGATGAAAATGAAGAAATCTAGCAAGCAGAAGATTTTTATCCTGATAAAGCCACTGCTGACATCTATATCAATAGTATTAATAACGGATTCTCACTATCACACCGGTTCTCTCCATTTATATATTTATCAGATTATTTAATTATTTAAATATATTTGCACAACCACTGCCCTTTGTTGGGTAAATATATGCTTGCACAGTTGCACACTGCACAATTATATATATTTATTAAATTTAAATGAATTACTGTTAAAATAATATAAATCAAATTAAAATTAAGAACTCTCCTAATTACTGCCTGTTATTATAATTTATAAAAGAGTAAATTTAATTCAAATAGGAGTTTTTGAAAAGTTAAATTCAAATTCAAATCATTGATTAATTATTATAGGAATTTGGTAGCTTTTCATTTATTACACGGAGTACATATATATATATATAAGGCCCTCTATCACAAAATAGAAAGCTACCAAATCTACAGGGTCAGTATTTAAGCCTTTTAATAACATTAATCAAACTTAAAAATAATTCCTAACAGTATCTCTAGAGCAGCTAATGCAAGACCCCTGCTCACACCCAATGGACGACCACAATCAATACCCAGCCTCGCCATCAGTGCAGCTGTCACCCTCCGTGCTGCCCCCGGGGGTGGAGAGTGACCATCAGCAAGAGCCAACGATGAGCTGGTCAGTGCTGGCCCCCAAGATGATATGCTTGTTGGAGAACATCAGACTTCAAGGACACAACACGAAGAGCATCTTAGGCCTAATGTCGACCCTTTACGACCCACACACCATCTACTGCCACTCTAAACGACCGCATCCAGCAGACCGTGGAGTGCCACCTGGCCAGGAGGCGGCTGACATTCGCGTTGAGGACGCCCAGCAAGAAGGGGAAGGAGGCCATTGGAGACTTGAAGATTAAAGAAGATGTCTAGTACTAACCACTTACTACATAGGACGCGCCCAAGGTAAGAGGTGGGGGCCCTATCTAGTACATGGTCAACAAGCAGCGACAGATATCCATGATTGGTCGACACCTGTTCACATCATCTCAATTAGAATTCACCCAAACTGGTCACTCGCCCTCAGTGGTGCCCTTCAAGAATGTGCCAATCCGTTCGAAAGCTGCTTACTGAATGAGAAGCCTTGACCTGCCTAACGGCTAGCTATAAGCATACTTTTGATTTTCTCTAAACAGAAAGGGAATCCGCCAAGGGCATCCCGCCGCACACATGGGGAAAAGAACTGGTCACTAGAGGAAGGGGAGAAGCCTGGAGGGATCTGCAGGTATATTGTCTAGGAGATCATCATCATCGTTCCAATTGCCAAGGTAATGGGTCTCAGGGCGCTCGCTCAATGCCATAGGATGGTTCCTTCAAATAAATATCTTAACTTATCTCTGCACCTGGGACACTTGTCTAA
>ARYC01009768.1:0-10952 GCA_000711775.1 Oxytricha trifallax | reverse complement strand
ATTTTATCCCTTGATTGTAACAGAAATTTTTAAGATAACCAAGAGTTAAACAAATCAGTATATTAGTGCTCCTGAAAAATATTTAAAAATTGGTTGAAAATTTTGCTATTAAGGGAGTAAATTTTATCAGAAGAAATTTAATCCCTAGCCATCATCGTGTAAATTGGATTTAAAAATGAATAGTGCGAGCTCTTCCATATTTCATATATTGTTTATGAATTGCTATTTATATTTCAACTATATTTATTTAGAATTGCAAATTTCATATTGAGTATTTTATAATTTTAAAGCTAATAATAAAAAAATGAGAAGGAAAAAAATTATTAAAATGTTTGATTCTACAGAGATTATGAAGTGTACCTAATTGAAATAATAGTTACATTCAAATAAGCTCGCATCTCAGCAACAAAACTAGGAATCAAACTAGAGAAAATATAAATTAGTGATACAAATCGAAGAGAGTATGCATTTATTGTTCGAAGGAGTTCAGCTGTAGTAACGACGGAGAAAAATATGGGATCAAATACTAAAACAACAACAAAACATGATCATGTGATAAAAAGAGCATAGATGCTATCAATAAGATGCGAATATTTAGTAGTCCTTAAATATCCCAAAACAGTCACTCATAAGTTAAAAAAGGCTTTGAACTGATAACTGTAAAATACAAAGTTTATAGTCTAACCTATAAAAAAACTTACGAACCCAGTGCTGTATGAGGGGGGCACTTCAAGAGCTTGAGAATTTTGGAGTAAATTTGTGTACGTCTGCCTCAAAATAATGGTATATTATACGAGTTTGTATTGATGGATTTTCCATGGAGACTAAGGCAAGAATTACCGTATGATCGATTAATGATTTAATGATTTTGGAAATGTCTATCGAATCAATTCAAGGGAAATGATTCATAGTTATATAAATAGTGAATCAAAGAAAGAAACTAGCTCGACAATCTAAATTAAAACATGGAATTGAGGAGGTATATCATGGTGAGTGGATTAAACTCACAAAAATAGAGTTCTTTACTCTTACGAGTTTATACCCTTTATACTATAATAGATAATGCTAGGTTAGGAGGAAGAGTTATTTTACTGACATCGTGCAGTTCCATCAAGCAAAAGCTGTATTTTCGAAACAATAAAAGGCCGCTCTGAGAAGCCAATCTACGACTTCATCTAGACTATCGCACCTGACATTAAATATATAGAATCTTCCCACAAAAGAATAATAAAGGAAGAGTCATTCATTTTTAACATAACTTTATTCGATTCTTCATCTACAGCTGTATTTGTTCTTAAAGTTATGACTGTGATGTTTTATTAATTTTCTAATAAGGTCAAAGTTAAATCACAATGAATAATAATTTTAAGATTTCTTATACGAGTTAGTATTGTAAAATTTGAAATAGGGGTGGAAAATCTGTTCATCCATATATTCCCTTGATGAAATTAATTACAAAATGCAATGATAGATGTATCATTCAGTTTCACAAAAGTTGAAAGAACAACTATGGACAATTATTATTGGCATGTCCACACTATAATTTAGCAGAATTATTATGATTAGCACCTTACAACTTGCCTGATATATTTAGAGGAGGTTCAACATCAGGATTTAATTATAAAATGATTTTAATGACATTTTTAACTATAATTTACAAATAAACATACAGGAAGATCGGAACCAGTCCTAATATTAATGTCAGCAAAGTATTGAATAATACAATATAAATAAATATATGATGATGACTTGAAATGATAAATTAAATTTAAGGTTTATCTTCAGCAATAACTGTTTGTCTAAAAAAGATTAAGATTATATCGGAGAATACATTATTTAAATCTAAACCATTACCTTATATTTACAACATTAAACAATATTGAATTATATTGAACTTAAAATTTTAACAAAAAATGATTTAAAAGGTAATCAAATAAGTAATCTTTTTATTTCATTAAAATCTGATTTTTTACCACAATAAAAATAATAACATATAGATTACTTTTTTATTTATAATTAATATGTCTAATTAGTATTTAATATTTTATTTAAAATAAATAACATGTATTTGTAAAAATTTAATTTTAACTAATAAATTACATTTTGAAATAAATATGCTTATAAAATTTATTAACAATATTACTATAATTATACTACCACTCCCCAATCCAGCCTCCTTCTCCTGCTCACCTCATTAGCTTTCACATAATTCATTGCTTCTAGGCAGGCCTTTACACTCTATTATTCACATGCATCAATCAAACACATCTTAGTGCTTTCATAATGGTATATCACTCTAATGTTTATATAGCTAGACACATCACGCTTACATTATCACCTGCTAGTGATATTAACAGGAGAGTGATCCAACATTAGGAAAGCACTAGGATATGTTTGATTGATGCATGTAAATAATAAAGGGTAAAGCCTGACTGGAAACAATGAATTATGTGAAAAGCTAATGAGATGCGCAGTAGAAGGAGGCTGGTTTGGGGAGTGGTAGTAAAATAATTGTAATATTGTTAATAGTTTGGTTTAAAATCAGCGAATTATTTTTTTTTGAATTGACAATGATTAATAATTTTTTTAATTAATATAAATGAAATATTTATATTTAAAAATGGAATTTAATTTTACTAAATGACTTAATTAAATGAAAGCTAAGTGTTTTAATCAATTTTAAAATTAAAATTATCAAAGTAATAAATAATATTTGTTCTTATTATAAACTACTTATTCAAAGTATAAATTTTTGTATTATAATATACAATTTAATTATTTATAAAATCTTAAAATATTTAAATTACTTTTAACACCAAAATTACTAATAATATTACTATTTATTTTACCACCACTCCTCAATCCAGCATCCTTCTCCTGATTACTTCATTAGCTTTTCGCATAATTCATTGCTTCTAGGCGGGCCTTTACACTCTTTTATTCACATGGATAAATTAAACACATCCCAGTGCTTTCCTGGTGGTGTATCACTCGAACGTTAATATCTTAAAACGATTACACTATTACCTATATTAACATTAGAGTGATCCACCACCAGAAAAGCACTGGGATGTGTTTGATTTATCCATGCGAATAAAAGAGCGTAAAGACCCACCAAGAACCAATGAATTATGTAAAGAGCTAATGAGGTGAGCAGGAGAAGAAGCCTGGATTGGGGAGTGGTAGCAAAATAATAGTTATATTATTAGTAAATTGCAATTGTGTTAGCGTAAGTGTAATGAAATTGATATAAAATATTTTAATTATACAATTAATTTAAATGTAATTATGAGTAAAAAAATTAAATATTATTTTAAAATATCTATATACTATTATCAATAAACCTCAATTAATATAACTGTGACGTTTAAATATTGTGATTGTTCTCATACTAATTATGAATATTGTTATTTTCTTCATAAAGCAGGTTTCTGTCATTATTCAACTGTATTAAAAACAAAATTTAAATATTGAAACATCCAATGATCATATAAATAAAATTTTATTAATTTATCATGGTTTTAGTTGTATTGAATTTTATACTAAATTAAAAATTACAATAAAACATAGTTAAATAAGTTAAATCAAACATAAAATATTATTACTATTATTTTACTACCATTCCCCAATCCAGCCACCTTCTCCTGCTCGCCGCATTAGCTTTTCACATAATTCATTGCTTCTTGGCAGGCCTTTACGCTTTATTATTCACATGGATTAAGCAAACACATCTTAGTGCTTTCCTAATGTTGGATCACTCTAACGTAGATATTCTTGTAAAAGATGTAGTGTTCGTTATCTACGTTAGAGTGATCCAACATTAGGAAAGCACTAAGATGTGTTTGATTGATGCATGTGAATAATAGAGTGTAAAGACCCGCCTAGAAGCAATGAATTAGTGAAAAGCTAATGAGGTGCGCAGGACAAGGAGGCTGGATTGGCGAGTGGTTGTAAAATAATAGTAATATTGATATTTTTTTATTTTATAAATATCGTATAATTAATTTATTAGTTAATAATTTTAATTATAATAATATGGTAAAAATATATAATTAATTTTTAATTTTATATATGTTTAATATCAATTAGGGTATATAAGTTTGTAATAAAAAGTTATTAATATGTTTTTATTTTAAAGTTGGTATTAAGTAAGATATTAATGAAATTATAATTTCAGATTAAACAACCTTTTAAATCGTATTTTGTCTGAAATTTCAGATCAATATAATTTAATGTTATTTAATGGTGCATTTAATTGAGGTACTGAATTTGATTTAAAAATGTATTTTAATATTTTTAATTCTTTTGTAAACAGTCAGCTATTGCTCATGATTAATCTTATATTGAAATATTATTTCAAATCATCATCATATATTTATTCAGATTGTATTATCTTTTGCTTGGCTAACATTAATAATGGGACTTTTCACATCTTCCAGTAGATTGATATATAAATTAGAGTCCAAAATTTCACGAAAATCTATTTAAAAAGTAAATCCCGATCTGTGAACCTCATTTAAGTACATCAGACAAATTGCAGGGTACTCATCATCATACTTCTGAAAAATTATAGGGTAAACTTGCCAGTAAAATGTTCGATCATTGTTCATTAAATTATTGTAAAACTAAATGATATACCCATCCTTGCATTTTGTGATTTATTTCATCAAAGTTTTGAATAATTCAACATATAATTAGCTCATATTTCAAATTATAATACACTAACTCGAGGTTAGGACCTACTAGTAAGTTGGGAGTATAGGCACGACCAATTCCAGTACTCCGGAGTTTGAAACCGTGAAGACGCTCAGTTTTTACAAGATAAGTCCCGGATGTAAGAACCTCCTCAATAAGTCGGGCAAGTTAATAGATGACCACGCCAATAAAATGTCGACCGTTGATCGTCTCAAGTCTTATTAAAACTTAATTATCTCATTATCATTGAACAGGAGAAATAAGTGAACAATGTTAATGAAAAGAGCTGGGACATACCGCATGATTCCCGTACAAGCTCTATTTGTCAGGAAATTAGAAGGAAAATCTACAGATAAAACTTAGAGAGTACAACTATAAGTTTCCCCAACTAGCCTAAGTTAGGGGTCAGTTCCGACATATAACAGAATGGGGTTTTACATTATATAAAACGTAAGAAAAGAAGAAACACTCAGTAAGATAATGAGAAAACACGAGGTAATTCGGGAGTTTGCGCTAACAACGGCATGAGGGCCGATGTGCACACCAACATCAATGCTGACAAACCGGTTTGAGACATAGTTCCGAAATAGTGAATATGTATGAATTATCTAACTAGATTGATTTCGTATCTCCAGAAATAATTTCAATGCTAAAACTAACTAATAAAATATATACTTTCTTGTATAAGAGATTTTAAATTGAGTAATAATTGGGATTTAAGTTTAAACTTATTAGAAAATTAATAAAACATCATAATCTTAACTTGAAAAATCAACTCAAATTGTATAACAAAATGAGTGTCCCATCGTAATATTGTTCTTTCATGGGAAGATTTATATATTTATTCTGCCAGGTGCGAAAGTCTAAATAAAGATGTAGATGCGGCGTGGTTTCTCAAAGTGACCATGCACTGCTTCGAGAAGACAGTTTTTGCTTGATGACATTGCTCAAAATCTACAATATAACCCTTCCTCCCAATCGGAATGATTATATTACATAAGTGTAATATCCCAAACCAGAGTAATGAACTCCTTTTTTGTGAGTTTGATCCTTACCCTGATCTACCTTTTTATATCAAAGTTTTAATTTAGAACTTTTGAGCTAGTTCCTTCTAATGATTCGCTATTCATAAAATGATGACTGATCTTTCCTGGATTATTTTGATAGTCATTTCCAAAATCTCCTAATAACTAATGGTCTTTTACGATAAGTCTTGCCTAATACCCCATGGAGAATCCTTCCATACAAATTCGTATATTCTGCTATTAGCTTTGAAGGAGACGTCCGCAATTCGCTCCCACGTTCTCAAGTACTTGAAGCCCCCCTCATACAGCCCTGGGTTGGTAAGCTTTATAGGTTAGATTCTTCAATTTTTTATATTACAGCTATCAGTTCTTGGCCTATTTAAATTATAGGAGTGACTATTTTGAAGTCTCTAATTATTCCCATCTTCACATCAGCATCCTTGCTTTTTTTTAATCGCCTTTTCATGTGTTTAGCTGTTTTAACATTTTTGATCGTGCTTTTCTCCGTCGTTGTTCCAGCTGAACTTCTTCAAACAATAAATGAATGCTGCCTTAGATTTGTACCACTTCTTTTTGTTTCTCTTGTTCTTTATCTTGTGATAATAGATGAAATGCGAGTTCATAAAGTTGCCTTGAAAATTGCTTTTACTTCATTAAGTAAAATTCACCAGCTCAGTTGCATCAACCATCCTTAGAATTTATATTCTTGTTCATTATTTAATTTCAAGCTTTTTTATAATTACACATTACTATTTAATGAAATTTATTAGTAGTGGTAGTAGTAGTGAATCGCTAAAGGCAAGGGAAATTAAAAATCTAGAGATCAAAATTAATTCTAGATATATTAAATACTAATCATTATTATTTGTCACATATATATTTACATAATAAATAGGGGCTATAAATTATTAAAGATGGCATTAGGATTTTAAATGAAATTTTCCTACCCTATTGTTTTTCTTCTAATGACTGAATAGTGTGGAACTCCAGAATATATAGCTCCAGAAATTTTGTACCTTAAGTACCCGAATTCTCAAACGACTGAATGAGGATTTTCTCAATATGTGTTTTTTGAATATTTTTTCGTCCATCTCCACATATTTCAATGCAAGTATCAATTTTCTCGTCCTGGTCGCTCACTGTAAATATATGTGACAAATAATAATTGAAATTTATTATTTCCATTTTATTTTAATTTTAAATTCTATTTAATAATATAACCTCAAATAAATAAATAGACATTATAGGGTAATTGCCTCCCTGGAGGTGCGGCTAAAATTATTTTTCTCAATTTCATAAAATGTTCTAAAAATGAATTAAACATCAAAGTAACATGTCAAAACGTATTAATTAGGATTAGACGAATTTTTTAATCAATCTATTGATACCTAGATCAAAGAAACATTTAGCAATAATATCATAAAAACAAAAATATTTTTGCATATTTTTCACAATTTTTTGTAAAGTACTTTATCAGTAATTTTTCTAATTTAATATTTTATGTAATGATTTGCTGTTATTATCTTTAATAATACAATCATTAGGGCATTATAATTTATTTTTTTAATATTAATTCAAGCTGAGTTCATGCTATAATAACAGCAAATCATTACATAAAATATTAAATTAGAAAAATTACTGATAAAGTACTTTACAAAAAATTGTGAAAAATATGCAAAAATATTTTTGTTTTTATGATATTATTGCTAAATGTTTCTTTGATCTAGGTATCAATAGATTGATTAAAAAATTCGTCTAATCCTAATTAATACGTTTTGACATGTTACTTTGATGTTTAATTCATTTTTAGAACATTTTATGAAATTGAGAAAAATAATTTTAGCCGCACCTCCAGGGAGGCAATTACACTCATTATATAAAAGTCAATTTATTTAATTTTAAACAATGCTTGATTATATAGAATTTGTTATTTTAAAATAATAGACTTAAAAGATATATAAATTTTGTAATTCACTTAAATTTAAGTGAAAAAATAATCAAAATTAAAAATAAAAATAAACGAGAATTTTTAAATAAATAATTTCAATATAATAGTTGCTACTAAATATCATTATATTTAATTTTTTTATGATTTGTTAAAAATAAAAATATTAAAATATAAATAATGAGTCGATTTTTAGTCGATTTTAAGAGAAATTAAAAAATAATCAAGATTATTGGATATCTTAATTATAAAAACATTCTATCAAGGTAATATAATGTAATGTTATCTGAGTATTAAATATAGGGTTATTAAATTTTAATATTAAATATGGAATTTTTTAATTAGATATATATTACCCTTTTTTCTTTAAGCATCAGGACTTGGAGAAGAGAGCCATCAGTACTTAATTTCTTTTTTGGTACTATTAGTGCGCCTTTAGCGTTGAGTTCGGCCAAGCACGTTGTATTGACAGTGCCAAGATGAGCCTCTAATTTTCACTTTTTTTCATTTTTTCCTCTCTTCATCCTTATCTTCGTCATCATCATCGTCTTCGTTTACAATACTCAGATAACATTACATTTATAAATAATTATTTAAGATAATTTATGAGAAAAAAAATCTTTAAAAAAATACAATAATAAGTCAATTATTTAAAATAAAAAATAATATTTCGCTCTACATCCCTGTGATAGTTGAAACTGAAATAAATTATATTTTAATATCGTATTTTATCCACGAAAATTTCTCATCTATGATTTATTAAAAAAAACTGTATTAATTAAATAACTTAATCTAATACTTAAACTAATTATTCATGTGCAACACATTCATCTCTCAGATGCCCTAGTTGGTTGCCATAAGAAGTGAATGAAGCCCAGTCTGACATTGTTAGGTCTTGCGAAGACCTCCAAGTTGAGGCAATCCGGGGCCATTGATTAGATGAAATCGTAAATACACTTTGGCTTCTCCGAATACTTTCCAGTCTTTGCGAATAGCACGTAATCTGTAACATGGTACCTCATAATGTCTGAGACATTTCCTTTTTTCCCTATCAAGAAACTTTCATTGTGAGCTGCATACATTCCCGAGCTTTTGTGAAGCTTTAAATTAGCTGTAAGCTTTATCTACTCTCCCTTTTCAACCTCGTCATGCCCATGTACTCTTAATAACTCTCTGTCAAGAAATTCCTATAATTGGCAAACCAGAGTATTAATATACCACTCTTCAAAACTATTTCAATTGGTAGTGCTAGTATTTCTTCATCACTTAGGATCGGGTAGGGTACTCCTTGTTTAATTCTATAAGCGTGGTCCATCAAGACTATTTCGTAAAGATCTTTGTATCTCTTTATGGCATCGGCTGCTATTTCCTCCCACATCATATGATCTCTGACGTCGCCATCAAATAATACTGGATCTGTGTGTAATTTTCTCTCTAGCTTTTTGATTTTTCTTTGAAGATGCATTATCTCATAAACTTTAAAAACCTTCGCTTGAGCAATGCATGGTCCTTGAGGAATACTTTGTTTACTATCTTCTTATTTCTTTTCTAAATAAATAGCTTTAGTCTTATGGTGTTTTTAAAGGCAGAGAGGTTCGTGTTTACTGCAGTCGTTGCTCCTTGAGAATATTGTTAGCATACTTCATTTCCAATTTGAAGGGTACAATAATTTCAAAAACAAATTCCGCTCTCCTTGGTAGTCTCTGGCTTTATAGCATTTTAGTAGGGATAAAATACTCAAATTAGAAGATGTGGGTAATCAAGGCTGAGCTTAATTAGTCATATTATGCTATTATGTCCACAGAATTGGCATTTAAACTCCTACACTAAGTTTATTATAGGAAGCTTGGATTTTCTTTCCATCGTTGGTTTACTATATTATATTTGGGAAGTACTCTTTTTTTAATTTTATTTATGTCATTATATCTTCAGAGATTTGAATATTTATCCGCCAAAATTTAGGTGGCCTGTTTTTTCCGCAAAATTTAAGGATGATATTTTGGTAGGGGTTATGGGGTTTGATTTTTGTTTGCTCGAGATGTTTATCCAATGTTTATCCATAGTTTGAAGTCATATAAATCAAATTAGAATAATTAATAAATTTATTGTTTCTTTATACTTATACTTATTTATAGTAGGGATTAGGTTATAGAGGAAGACATAAGTTAATAGAGGAAGGAAGTTCCATGTTCTTTAGCAATTATATAATAATTCAACTTTTTAAAATAAAATAAATGAATAATAAAAATCCAAAAAAATGGGCTAATGTTTAACTATTGTTGAAAAAATTTTTAAGGAAAAAATAATTGAGTTCTCTGTCATCAACATAGTGCATTGTGGTAAATTATATTATTTTTAAAATATAAAAGAATAATTTTTTTAAAGCTTTTTGAGACGCTATGGGCTTTAACAAGTCTAAAAATCTCTGATAAATTCATAATTTTTTCACTATTTTAAGCAAAATTCTTTGACTTACCTTAATCCAATGTGTCTCATAACTTTTTGTAACTGACCGAAGTATTATAAACAGAAATTTATAGTAGCTCAAATCTTCTAAATTGGTAAGTTATATCAATAATAATTATATAAACGAAATTTACAAGTTATAATATTTTTATAAAATCTTTTGGTCCTCCATGGACTGCCATAGTTTCCATTTATGCTATAAATTAATTATCAATTAAATAAAATGAATATTACCTTTTAAATAGGGTTTTTATGAATTTATAGAGAGATATAGGATCTCCTCATGAATCAAAAACTTAAAAACAGAAATTTTAATTAATTTTCTTTTATCATCATAATTATTTTATTTATATTGTAGACTATGGATAACACGCCAGTTTAGGGACATGACGCTCGAGAATTTTAAAGCAAATTTAAATCAAAGAGTGATTGGATTAAATTCCTAAAGTTTAGCATTAATACTATATTTTATTAAACCAGCTATAGAGGATTTTTTCATGCCATAAGACTAACATGTCACAATGAGATTTATAAAAGATTTACTTTCGGTAAAGACCTCCTTAAGACTAGTGATGTCATACTTATCAACGTTCCATACTATGAGGAACTTTCTGTAAAAATATTCGATCAGGTTAAAGATGATCCAGGAATAATGAAATTCATGAATTACTACCCCGACTATTAAGTACTTCCTGAGAGAAGGTACTTCTATGAGGTGCTAGCTACACTATAGCCAAACTATGTATAAACGCTCGTAAAACATGCTAACAATATAAAGAACAAGAGTGAAAGTTTAAAGGAAGAGAAAGAAAAGATTTATA
>ARYC01009767.1:0-14813 GCA_000711775.1 Oxytricha trifallax | reverse complement strand
AAAGTTAAAAGGCATATGCAAAAGCATCACCTCAGTGAGTTCTTGATTGAAGATTAAGAGACTAAAAAACTACTGCCAGCTAAAGGAAAATCTAATACTCTTGAGTCATTAAGAGAGCAGCAAGAGAGATTCAAGAGACAGAAGCGATATGAATCGATGAACCAGCCAGCAGCAGGTAATACAATTTTAGCATGCTTCTAAGCGAAGGCTATGAATATACCTGCATTAAATGCAGTTGATCTCAGCTCTTGTATTGAAAACTACTTGAATATAAACGTCCTGCAAAAGCAAAGCTCATAGTAGTTGATGAGTATGCATACAAGGTGTATCCATTGAGTTATCTTATTAAGAACCAACAGTATTAGAACGAGTTTGCTAATGAATGCATGGTACTTAGAGAGGCCTAAAGAAAAGACTGCAAGAATTTGCTTAAGCTAAATGGTGTTATTTTAAGTTATGGTTTCATCGCATTAAGGCTAAAGAAATTTGAGTTGACTCTGAGAGACTACCTATATCACAATAGATACCCTGATGATTTAAACGATATACTCTCAGATATGATTCAGGGTGTTAAGGAGTTGCATGAACTTGGATATGTTCATAGAGATTTGAAGCCTGAAAACGTTATGCTAAATCTCTGCCCTTTAGAAGTAGTGGTTATCGATTTCAATAGAGCTTTAAGATAGGAGATTGTCACTTTAGCACAGGTACTTGGTACTCCAGGTTACTTTCCAATAAGAGAGAAGTGGACTAATGGTTCTGTTTAATGGGATGTTTGGGCAGTAGCAGCAATAATATTAGAAAGTGACATGGAATTTATGTCTTATTTTGGTACAAAGCATGAACAATAATCAATAAGTTTGGCTCAGAAACATATAAAGTAAGAAGATGTCTGCTAAGAAATTAAAAGCATAGTAGAGATGATAATCGTGAGAGCTCCTAACTATCCTCGGTAAACATTAGATGACATACTTGACCCACTTGAGAGAGCAAGGTTCAAAAATATAATAAAGACAAGCAGATAAAATTTGTATGATTTAAGTAAACTAAAATTCATTAAATATTCATTAAATTAAGATAAAACCTGCATTTTGTCTATTAACCCCAATAAGACCCCAACTATACCCTACAAATCAAAGCACTTATAAACCTCACTAAGTGGTTTTGGGGTTTTGATTAACTCAGGAGAAATTCCTCAATATCTGAGAGAAAGGAGACTAATCCTATTGATCAAGAGCTTTGGAAACTCATTTCCCGAGATCAACAATACAAGACCTAAAGTGGTGAACTCACAAATAAGCAAGATCATTGAAAAAGTCATCATAAACAAACTTCAAGAAAATAATAGTGAACTACTAAAGACAGGAAACTACCAAAGCGGATTTAAAGAGAATAAGAGCACCCACCTTAATCTCATAATCATAAGACTATTGGAGCATATAATAATTTTCAGAAAATAGAGCATCAAGAGAGAAGCATATTTATTAGTGAACTTACGGATGCATACGGTTCAGTCTGGAAAGACAAACTACTATAAATTCTTAAAGTTATAGCTAAGACTGATATCGGCAAAAAGACAACAAAAATTATCGAAAATCTATATTCAGACAATAAAATTAAATACAAAGGAGAGAATATAAAAGCGGAGAATGGAGTAACATAAGGAAGCAGAATCTCTCCCATGCTATTCAACATATACTTACAGGACGCAATTTACTCACAAAAGGAACTACACTCACTTATAAAATAAGGCATACTTATAGCATTCGCCGACGACATACTAATTAACATCAAAGACTAGTAACAATTCAAGAGGGTTATAGAATGCTTTAAATAAATAGAGAGAACTCACAATTTGAAACTAAACACGAAAAAGAACGTTTTCTAAAGCGACTCCAAAAAATTCGAAAATCTGGACGAATTAGAGGGAGTTAAGAAAATAAAAGAGGCTAAATACCTAGGGATGACCATCAACCTGGATACTTAGCAACTCTTAAGAGGAACCTGGAACGAGATAAAAAGGCAAACGGAGCTATACTAAAGGCTAGCTAAATCCAACAACTTAATGATTTGCGACACAATTATGGTAGATTAAATAAGATCTCTAGTCATCTGCAAATACACCCCTTGAAGATAGATGAAATAAAAAAAATGGGAAATTTAGCTAAAGAGACTAGCATTTAAGACTCCTAAAGACATCCCCAACATAATTCTAAGAAATACCACCCAGCTTAAGGACAGCAGCAACACAGACATTATTAAAGAACTAGTTTTAAAAAACTTGAAAAAATTGAGACACTAAATTGGAGAATTCTTGGAAAGAAAGGGGATAAAAATTAAGTCAAACAACATAGAAAAACTAAAAAATATAAAAATATTTATCATGAGAAATGTAATGGATACAATGATGGCTATTAGTCAAGAGAGAACTATTGTGAACTATGGGATGAGTCATTACTGCAACATTCATAAAACATTTGTTGACAAAAATCACATGAGAACCTGCAGTTTAATAAACTAGGCAGGAGATCCCACAAAATTTTCCAGTTTGATTAGAGAAACTAGAATCATTGACATTAATGCCAAGACTCAGATAAAATGCTGGCTAATATGGCCTGGCTCGATGAAAGAATAAGAAAATTAGAATTCCAAGAATATTACCAAAGGGTGAGAAAACTCTTTAGGGTGGCATATATCAAGAAGCCGAAAATTCAACTCGATGAGGAAAAAATAAAGGAGGAATGAGACGAGTTAAATGTTCAAATTGAAGGATAATAAGAAAATTGAGAAATAGAAATAAGTGAAATCTAAAATAAAATCAAAATTATTAAATTAATTAGAGAGTATTAACAAAATTTAATAATAATAACAATAAAAGTAAATGAACAGATTTAATCACAAAGATAACCATCACCAAAGAAGAACCAACAAGAAGGACATGATTTTCGACAGAAGAAGTCGAAAGAATCACTGAGAAGAAGAACGAAGCACTTTGGTAATGGAAGGAGCAAGAGATGGACACAGAGATGATCAACCAAACTTCTCACATTGATATATGGGAAGACCTTGTTCTGAAGAACGGCGCGCAATTTGAATATGAAAGAGAGAACGTCATCAATAAAGGCGAATTCAGAGAGGCCGGAGAGTAGCTTAGAGATGTTGAGTGGTATTTGTCCAATGACGGAACAAGAATCTCTCAAATAACTCAAGATGGAAAGGGGGAAGAAAAGCTTAAGAGGGAGTGCGAGATGATGGAAGAGAGAACCAACATACCTCAAGGTCGAGAGATTATCAAGACTCATTAAATTGAGACTATTACTCAGGTGAAGGAGTAGAACCCGGAAGATGAAGATTAAATCAAGGAGACAAGAGAGACGGGGAAGAGGAATAAAAGTGAGAGTAATGAATTACACGATTACGTTATTTTCAACTTTTCTCAATTTGATTATCTCTCTATTTTACTTACCTAAGTGATTTACTAACTAACTAACTATTATTTACAATTACCAATTTGTATCAATTTCTTAATTTGGTTTATACTATTTCTGATTCTTTTGTATTTTATAAATATTTATACTATAAATATTAAGTTATATGAAAACTCGTTTTTATAATTTTTAATTTATAATTCATCAAATGACTTAAAATCATAAAAATTTAATGATTTTTAGAGTGAGTATATGCACAAAAAACTAATATATGCACGTTGATTAGGAAAAATCTATAACCGTAAATTAAACAAGTATAATACCTTTATTTAAATTTTACATATTTTTTAGATTAAGATAATTTTATTTAACAGCATTAATATTGAGAAATTAGAAATGATTAACTTAAACTAAGTAAAATTAATAGATATTAAAATTAAATAAAATATTACTATTTATCAGTATTATTAATTTCAATATAAACATATTAAATAAGCACAGTATATTAAATATGGCATTATGATTTTAGAAGTATTCACCTTAACCAATTATTTTACTCATTGATGAAGTTGAGACGGATTATTGGTAATCGTGAGTAGCACCTGAAAGAGCTAGAAGACCTGTAGCGACTCAATGAATTCCAATATCAATTAGTGCTTCTAAAATTAAAGAGATACATCGTCTTCTTTGTGTCTAACTTGTGTTCATTATGCATTAACCTGTTGTATATGCAATTATGCTTAGTTAAGTAAGAATAATTTTAATTAATGAAGTTTATGAATTACTTCTTTATGGTTTTTCGATCTCCTTAATTTTCAAGTTACGATTCTTTATTAACAGATCACTTAAGTTCGTAATTTCGGAGAGTATTGATACAGTTGTTTAATAAGAATTTATAACAATAATGTATTCAGTGTTATACAATTTTGATCTTATTAAGAGTCTATTATTTTAATATATTTTTATGGTGTATATATCATTCAGCTTTTACTTTTATTTAATTTAACTTCATGCTTCAAAGCATATTTCTATAAACATGCTTTAATATAATTATCAAATTAATTAATAAGACTTATTTAAAAATACTTTAAATTATATTACAAAATGCCATTACTATTTATTTTTATAGTTTTTTATTTGGTCATCATTAACTGCTAAATCAGGCTTTAGTGAATTATTAATATTTTTATAATCATTTTGAAATTCCTGATAATAAGTTTCGTTTCTTTTTTATGTTGAGAGAGTAAATTGTAAATCATTATTCCTTCTCCTATACATTAGAAACCTATTCCTCCAATTTGTAACTGGTTAGACTTTGCTTTTAGTTTTATTGAAATTTATCTTATTTTACAGATCAAATAACAAGGCATATTTTAATTAAAATATCTATGTATCGATAATTTAATTTATATTATTAATACATTATAAAAAAAGTATTAATAGATCATTATACTAAATTGTTATAGACCATCCCCTGTTCCTTAAATTAAAAAGAAGAAAATGAAGTTTTAAATTAACTAATTGAGTATTCACTTTTTGGGTAGTTTTGATAACAATAATGTTTAATTTATGCTTAATGCTCATTAGTCTGCATTACTAAAAACTTTTTTTGTAGAAAATGAAACAATTTTAGAAACATTGAGTAAAAAGGTGATTCAAATATACTTATTAAATTAAGATATTGCATTTAAGACCAAGAAATGTGTTGAATGAGCAAGCAAACTTATATCTGACTTGTTAATTAAAATTTCACAGTCTAATTGATCTAATATGCTATTAACAAGCACTGTTTTTAAGGCTTTATTATTTCTAATCCATAACCTGAATCTACTTTGTAACTTCAATAGCTTATTTGTATCAAAATTGAACTATTTTTTATTTAAGTCTCTCTTTCGATTAAATATTCTCCGGAAATATCATCTGTATTGTTTGTTTTTTCTTTCTCTATGTAAGACAAGTAATTACTCTAAACTGGCTCTTGTCGACCAGTATTTTTTCATTAGTTACATTCAACAGTAACCAGGCAGTTCCTAAAAGATTAGCGGTAAGTATTTAAGGAAATTTGAATCATGAATTTATAAATATTAAATACCAAAATCATGGTAAAAACAACTTCTTATAGAAGTTCTAGGCACCCTTCTCTTTCTTTAACGATTCAATATAACTCCTCAAGTGACTTAATTTTTGAAATTTCATGGATTTTTTAGATTGTTGAAGTTATGAACGAAATTATATAACTTATTTTATTCAATTTTTATTGAACTATTATATTGTTTTTTTAATAAAATGGGGTTGAGAGATTATATATAAATAAATTTAATGCATTAATATTAAAAATTGTCATTAGATCAGTTCATTGTATTTAAAATATATCTATGCATGTAACCATAATATAATTTAATCTGCTTTAGAAATAAAACGATAAATTTTCATAATTTTTTTTATATAATGATTATAAGATAAAATTTTTAAATTAATCGTATTATTATAATTGCTAATCAAGTATGTACGTAAATTAATTCTGGGGTATAAACAAGCCAATATTAATGGAATATTGCTAAAATATAAAACATTAGGAATATATAATTTTTTTTAAATCAATAAACTGCCATTAATAATTAATTTATAAATTATTATTAAATTACTATTAAATGCTATAGTGTTTGTAAATTAAATTATATTCAAGAAATTAAAAATTAAATAAATACCTTCTTTTTGAAGATAAGCTATGAATGTTTGATTTTATATATCAGCAATTTATAATTTTAATTATATTATAATTATCCAACTTAATTGTGCTTTCGTGAAGAGACTACTCTGTACTTTATAATATGGTGAAGTTAGTACAGAAAATTTATAGATATTTTGTAGATAATTGGACAGTAATATTTACAAGCGCTGAGTAATCTCCCTTAAAATTAACAAAATAAGCTATTAAATAATTTCGAGTAGTTTGAATTATTGAAATAAGTAACAATAGAAATTTTGTTAAAACAAATATTGTATATGAATTTTTTGAAAATCAAAAATTATTATTATCTCTAATTAAAACAGAAATTAATCACGTTATTATTAGTAGAAATGGATCTGGGCTATTTCAAATAACAATTGCACTTTAAAGCAATGTAAGGTTTTTTACTCAATTTTAAATCTCTATTTCTATTATATTTACTTCCTTTTTGTTTTTATGATACAAATTAAACCTAATTTTGCAAAATGAAGATAAAATAACAACTGAGTATGAGAACTAAACGCAGAAAATATAAATTCAAGGTATTTATATGAAGATGAAGCATTAAAAGTAAATAGCGCGATAGTAAATTACATAACATAATGCATTATTAATAATTGTGCATACTTGCTCCGCTCAAATAGAACTATTTGATAAAAAGTATATATATTTATATTTCTCATAATATTAAATAGGGGGCAGTTAGTAAACTAAAAAAATATACATGTACAAATACTCTAGATTTTTAGACATTTTATGATATTAATTGTAAATATATTAAAACTTGCAAATATATGGCAGTTTTTTGTATTTTTGATTTATTCAATTTCCTATTCTTTTGTATTTTAGCATAATATAAAAATACTAACTTACTTTTTATGATAAATAATTTGTAAAATAGATGATTACAACATTTCATTCAATAATAAATGAAAAACAATAAGCCAATATACAAAGTGTAAATCTAATAAACGTTTCATTGTCTTTCCATGTTCCTTTTTCAATATTATCAATTGCATATTTGAATACTCCTTCACCATTTTTCTTAGCTGCTCTGCGAAGTGTTTGTCTGTTCCCACTACCACTCTTACCAGGTGCAACCCCTGTAAAATAAAAAATTTAGATATGTTTTTTGTAACTTACAATAACGTTGAATGACACGGCATCTTCTGCTCATACATTTTTCCATTTTTAATTATTTCTTATTAATTTCATTTTTATTTATCAAATTCTTATCATAAATTGTAATTACTATAATTTATATCTCAAATTGGCCCTAGCAATTTAAATGCATTTATGGCATTGTATGGTATAAACATAAAAAAAAAATAATTTAGTACATTTTAATTCATTAACTTTTTTTATTAATTCAAACTCCTCTTTAAATTTCAAAAAATACATGATTAATAATAATAAATTATGTCTATATTATCAATTTATCAGAATTTATTAAAGTTCAACTTGTTGAATTATGTTTCTAAGATCGATGATAATTTTGCATTATATATAATTAAATCTTTTTTTGAAAAGATTTTAAGAAAATCAGATATTTTAAACTACTTCTTAACCAAAATAATAATAACTTTAACAACATCTAATTTTAATAAATCTTTAATTTGTTAGATATATTTAAAAATTTCCTATATAATTTATAAATTCAAAGACATAAAATGCTCTTAAATAAGAATTTTTAATAAATTATCAATATAAATTTGACAGGGATATGCTAGTGTAAAAAAATATAAGATAAAAGTTGAATAAAATAATGAATATAAATAAATTAAGAGAAAGCTATTTAATAAGTAAAAGAAAAATAAAATAAAATGAATATAATAATTTTTAAGGTTTAAACGCAACAATATTTTTTTAAAATTCCCAAAAATTTATTATATTTTTTGGAAATTCTCAAATCTCAAAATGGAACAATATATCACTATGAACTTCTATCTTGCTTCTCAGGATCAAAGGACACAGTGAAGATGCGCTATATATCAATTTGTAGGAATTAAAGAAAATAAACATTTACATTTCTTCAAAACACCCTTAAAAAAGCGCAATTTATGAAATTGGTTATTGCCATTTCTTAACATATTTAAACTTTTATAGATTTTACCTTGTTCAATCATGGACAAATCTTAAAAATCTAAAAATTATTATTGATATTTAATTTAAAATTCTCTTCAGGGCTTGACATTTAAAAAGTCATTTGTATATTAGTGAAAATTAGCTTTTCAAATTGTAGGAATTATAGATGTCACCCAAAAAGTAAGTAATTTCAGAATCATATAAAAACCAAATTAATTAATTAAATTTAAATTGAAAATGTAATTATCGGTCTTAAATGAAGGCTCTGATACTCACGTGAAGGCAGTTTAAACGTACAAATGAGATTTGCAAAATTCCAAAAATTTATTATAATTTTTTTGAAATTTTTAAATTTGAAAAAAAATGGAACAATCAAAACTCCAAAATCCCTTAGTGAGGTTTATAAGTACTTTCATTTGTAGGATATAGTTGGGGTCTTATTGGGGTTAGTAGAGATACTAGGCCAATTTGTAAAATGAAAAATAGAAATTAGCGAAATTTAAGGTCTATATATGATGAGAAATATTTAGAACTATTGCTTAAGCTTAGGTATGGTTCGAGTATAAGTCAAACCAGTGCTGAAATATGCAGCTATAGCAAAGCTCCTATGCAACAGTGCCTCAACTATTAGGTATCACTGCTTGTTAGCTGTTTAGCATTATATCTCAGGTACTTAAAAACATCCAGCTAGAAAATAAAAGTCCTCAAAGCATCATTTTGACTCCCTCTGCGACTTGAAGACGTTGAAGTATTGGGCCTACTTTCCACTTGACTAGCGACCTGTGATGTTTCATCGCAAGTTTCCTGACATGCGTACCTCTCCTTAAACTATAGCCAATATTTATAGAAGAAATGGTATAACTTTTAAGACTGTCAACAGAGTGAAGAGAGTGATTGATTTTTAAATGCCATTTTGTTGTAATAATTAAAACTATTTATATGATTAAATGCAGAGAGCTATTAATAATAAGATCAAGTTCATACACGTTGATGAAGCTGTGTTTACCTTCAACACCTTTATTAGTAAGTCCTGGTATAAAAAGTACGATAATATAGAAGTGTGTTACTAAAAATGAAAGGTTGCCACTCACGCAATATATAGAGTTCTTGCTTAAGCTAAGAGATAAATAAAACGATTAAGAGATCATCTTGTTTGTTGACAACCTCTCAGTTCATAAGACTAAGGAGTCCAAGAGAGCTTATGAAAAGTTAATCATAACACCTGTATATAACGTTCCTTACAGCCCACAGTTTAATGGAATCGAATTCTATTGGAGTTAAATCAAGACTCACTACAAGAAAATGCTGCTGTATCACCTTATGTATGACTTGGCTATAGATACAGTAGACTTGATTCAGAGTAGCTGTAAGAGTGTGAGCATAGACAAGACGACAATTTGTGCGAGAGAAGGAAGAATGAATGTTTATAAATAAGTTTTAGATTTAAACGAATGAATATATTCACATATTAAATTAGCTTATAAAGGTGTTTGGCTTCTCTTTCTTCTCCTCTTCTTATGGCTTGCTTGGACCCATATTTCTTCTCTTTGTGCTCACTTCATATATAGTCTATGACTTTCTCTCTGTGAACCTTTGCATGCTCTTTCATTAGGAATATACCAGTTCAAGGTTTCCCTACAAAGTTATGAATCAAAGCTTTCTTGAGAGGAATGAGTGCTTCTTAAGCTTTGCGAGCCAGGTGTCATTTATTAGTATGCCTTGCTTTTTTTTAATCTTCTGGAGAAATAGAGTAGCGTTTCTTGTGAGCTTCAATGATCTCTCAGAGATAACTCTCTTTTAAAGTGCCAAGAGCACCAAAGAAGAAGCTCCTTTCTGGAAGTTTATTAGAGAGTTGTTTCTTGGTAGGAAGTTAAACTACCAACTCTTCATCTTTCATCGCATCATCGAAAAGATAAGTAACTGAAATCTCTGGGTAGTTTGGTATTTTATTCAACTTAATTTTATTGTTTTTGAAGGCTATCTTCTCATCACAGAGTATAGCTTTTAAGAATGAAATTTTTGTTCCTTCCATCGTTGGAAGGAATAATCCATCTATAGTGTATGATTAAGTATATGCTGCATGCTTACCATGTTGAGTGAGGTATCGATAGATCTTCCTTGCTTATAAATGTTGAGATCATTTCTTAAGCTTCAACCCTCTTCATTGCAGCACTTATAGATTCCATTCTTGTTCCTTCTCTTCTTATTGAATTTCAAATTTTAATATATAGAGTTCTGGATCCTACTGTTTAAAGTCTTAGTGTTAAATATGGGCATCTTATGGGAGGTCAACCTGGTAAAGATACGTGGAGAAAGTTGGCTGAAGCTGTTATAAACTTCAGAGAAGGAGCTCAATTTTTATCAATTTAGTTCCACTAAATTAGTACTAAATTTGCTTAAATTTAATTAGTACCGGTACTAAATTCGTTTAAATTGAATTGGTACCAATTTAATAGTACCAAAACTTAATTAGTACCTAGTTTTAAACTAATGAGGTTTTAATTGGAAAGTTCTAAAATGGTTTAATATCTAATTGGTACCAGTACCAACCTGAATTTTTTCTACGTTGGTACCAAAATTAAAAATATTAAGCATGAAATTTGAAAAGTTATAGTCATAAACTAAGTATAAATATGAAATCTAACACCTCTAAATCAACCATTAGTGCTGCAGTGTCACTCCTATACATAGTTGCTATAAATTGAGAGGTTATTAGAGCTTAATAATAGAAATTTAAATTTGAATTTAAACATGGAGGCTAACTTAAATCGGAATCAGTTTCTCTTGGTGCTGGATAATCATAGCTAAACTTCAGTTCCACCAAAAGCCTAAAATTATTTATGTTGAGAGAGTAATTGAGCTAAGAGTACTTGAATTTGAAGCAGAGGTCTTCATAAATGAAGTCTAAAATAAGAAGGGTAGAGCAGAGATAGGACTCTAAATATAAATTGAATATGTTGAGGATCTAAAAGAACAGCATAAATTTGAATAGATAAAAACATATTAATGTGATGACTGCTAGAATCTTTCTCATATGAATAAAGCTTGAAAAGACACCTTAAAGAGGTACTCTCTTGCAAAGTCAAGATCTTTTTCAAGCATGACAAAGTTGATGGAAGGTACTAATGCACAACGTGCATGAAGTCTTATACACATTCTGCAAAAGTAAAGAAGCATATTCAGAAGCATCATTTGAGTGAATTTTTAATGCAGGATAAAGTAACTTAAAAACTAGTTCCAGCAAAATGATAATCTAATACTTGATTCATAAATAGAGCAGCAAGAGAGACTCAAGAAATAGAAGTAATATGAATCGATGAATCAGCCAGCAGATAATACAATTTTAGCATGCTTCTAAGCAAAGGCTATGAATATACCTGCATTAAATGCAATTGATCTCAGCACTTGTAGTCAAAACTACTTAAATATAAACGTGCCTGCAAAAGCAACGCTCATAGTAGTTGATGAGTATGCATACAAGATGTACTCATTCAGTTATCTTCTTAAGAACCAACAGCATTAAATTGAGTTTGCTAATGAATACATGGTACCTAGAGAGGCTTAAAGAAAAACTGCAAAAATTTGCTTAAGCTTGACGGTGCTATTTTAAGCTATGGTTTCATCGCATTAAGTCTAAAGAAATTTCTAGATGACTCTGAGAGACTATCTCTATCAAAACATATATCCGGATGACTTGACTGATATACTTTCAAATATGATTAAGGGCGTCTAAGAGTTGCATGAACTTGGATATTTTATAGAGATTTGAAGCCTGAAAATGTTATGCTTAACATCTGTCCTTTAGAAGTATTAGTTATCAATTTCAATAGAGCTTTAAGATAAGAGATTGTAACATAAGAAGAGGTTCTTGAAACACAAGGCTACTTCCCAATCAGAGAAAAGTAGACGAATGGTTCAGTTTAGTGGGATTAATGGGAAGTTGCTGCTATTATATTAGAAAGTGGCATGGAAAACATGTCTAGCTTTGGTACTAAGCAGGAAAAACAATCAATTAGTTTGGCTTAGAATTATATAAAGTAAGAAGATATCTGCGAAGAATAAACAGCATATAAGATGATAATCGTCAGAGCTCCTCACTATCCTCGGTAATCATTTTATGAGATACTTGTTCCATAGATTGAGCTAAATTAAAAAGATATAATAAAGACAAGTAGATAAAATTTGTTTGATTTAAGTAAACTAAAATTCAATAAATTCACATAAACTTTTATTTTCTCTACAAACCCCAATAAGACCCCAACTATACCCTACAAATCAAATCACTTATAAACCTTATTAAGGGGTTTTGGGGTTTTGATTGCGAGACAAAAATAGCAGGGTTTTGTGGTCTATTTATAATTAAAAGTATATAGATATAGTGTTTAAAAACCTCGATATGGATGTGATATATATAGTAAATATGTCAAAACAGTACTTTATTTAATAAAGCGAAGTCCATCAACTGTTCGCTCCCATTCACTTATAGAAGTATAACTGTAGCAATAATAGTTTATTCATGCTGACGAGGCTGTGTTTGCCTACAACACTTTCATCTAGAAGTCTTAATATAATAGGCATTCTAATATAGAATTAAATGACTAAAAATTCAAGGTATAAACAATAGCATTTCTTGGAGGAATTAATGGGGATACTGGTTTAGAAACTTATTTTATTCATTCTCACTCTATTAAGACAGAGTAGAATATAAAATTTTTTGAACAGTTGAGAGAGAAGTACCCTGAATAAGAGATTATACTGTTTGTTGATAATCTTTCTGTTCATAAGATTTAAGAAATAATGAAGAGTTATGAACAACTTAGAATAACGCCAGTGTTCGACGTACCTTCCAGTCCATAATTTAATGGAATTGAGTTCTAAAGGGGTAAATTAAAAATTCATTACAAGAAAATGCTGCTATACCACTTGATGCATGACCTACCTATCGATAATGTAGACTTCATTAAAAGTTCAGCGAAGAGAATAGATAATTAATTGGCTTAAAAGTGTGCTAAAGAAGGGAGAGTGAATGTTTATAAATAAGTTTTGTAGTTAAGTTAATGAATATATAAGTCATATTTAAAATTCTTAAGAGGGAGCTTGCTTCTCTTTTTTTCTTCTGCTTCATGCTTCCCTCCTCCTAGTTTCTTCTCTTGCTGCCAGCTCCAGCATCTATGTTCATTGACTCTGGAGGCTAAATATTTGAATAAAGTCTCTTGCTAACTTCATAACTTTGTCTGCGACTTTCGCTCTCTGTGAAGCTTGCTCTATTCCTTCATCAAGAATATGCCAGTACCAGATTTTTCTAAAGAGTTAAACTACAAATCTTACTTGAAATATAAGGGTGCTTCTGCAGCTATGATAGCCAGCTCTCACTTATCTTGATCCCTTGTTTGTCCTTATCTTCTGAAGAGATGCTGTAAATTTTCTTATGAGATTCTTGAATAATTTCTTTCAAGTAATCACCTTTAATTGTTGCAAGTATACCAAAGAAATAGGTTCTTTCAGGTAGCTTATTTGACAACTGCTTCTTAGTAGGCAGGTACAGCGAAACCTCTGGGTCATTCATAGCATCATCAGTATAAGTAGCTACTATGAGTTCATTACCTTGCTACACCAGGTAGCGATGCAAATCCTCCTTGCTTCTAAATCTTTGAATCAATTCTTGTGCTTGCACTCTTTTCATTGCATCATTCATTGACTCCATCTTGTTTACAGATCTAAGAAATGATATTCAAATTTAAGTTTATTGATTTCAATTAGATACCTCTGTAAAGCTTACTATTAAATATGGGCAACTGTCAACCTCTAAGAAGGATATAGATAAGGTTTTGAGAACTGGTTTCAAACTTGAGAGATTGATATCGATTTCTACTGTTATAGTTCCATATTTTTAAATTAAATTGGTACGTACTTAATTAGGAGCACCTCCTAAATTGGTACGTGCTATAATCAACTTATTATTGATAGTTAAAATAGTTACTTTCTGACCTATATTTAGAGCTGGTTCGTCTCTTAGCACTCATATATCTTCTATAATACTCTTTAAACTTCCCTTGAAACTTGTTGGCTTGGAAAGCTCTCATATAAGCTCTCAGTTATAGAGGCAGTTTTATAATTTTAAATTCAAATTTAAATATGAGCGCTAACATTTTAAGAAACAACAGCACTTCCATCAAACTAAATGAGACTTACCTTTGCCGTCAATAAAAGTGTGATAGCTGCGAGATGAACTCTCATAAAGAACTACCAGAGCTATCACTTGAGGTCTCTGTTATTAAAATAGAAATTAAAAATAAAAAATAAATGGCAAACAAGTGTGTGGGAGACAGAGAGGAGGAGAAAGATATTAATGAAATTCCTATACAAACTGAAGAAATAGAAGTATACGTTTGTGAGCTGTGTGAGAGAGATTTTGCTCATAAATCTAGCTGGTACAGACATAAGAAAGAGTATAGAGAAGCCAAGCCCACTGTATACTTAAAGCATGATAAAATAGATGGAAAGTATGACTGCTTTGAGTGCCATAAGCAATACTCTCATACAAGAGACTTGAAGAAGCATCTATTAAA
>ARYC01009766.1:0-16216 GCA_000711775.1 Oxytricha trifallax | reverse complement strand
TGTAGCTTTGACACATAAAATTTTAGGAAAACCTGGAACTGGTATATTCCTAATGAAAGAACATGCAAAGGTTCACAGAGAGAGAAAGTCATAGATTATTCATGAAGTGAGCTAGAGACTTTATAAAGATTTTTAAAAGCCAGATGAAATGAACATAGATGCAGGAGCTGGCACAAAGAGAAGAAATATGGGTCCAAGGAAGCCATAAGAAGAGGAGAAGAAAGAAAAGTCAAACCCCTTTATGGGTTAGTTTAATATGTGAACTTATTCATTCATTTAAATCTAATGCTTATTTATAAACATTTATTCTTCCTTCTCTCGCACAGACTGTTGTCTTGTCTACGCTTACTCTCTTGCAGCTTCTTTGAATTAAGTCTACTGTATCTATAGGTAAGTCATGAATTAGGTGATATAGTAGCAGTTTCTTGTAGTGGGTCTTGATTTAACTCCAGTAGAATTCTATTCCATTAAATTAAGGACTATAAGGAACGTTAGAAACAGGAGTTATGTTTAGGTTTTCATAAGCTTTCTTAGACTCTTTAGTCTTATGAACTGAAAGGTTGTCAACAAACAGGATGATCTCTTAATCATTGTACTTATCTCTGAGCTTATGTAGGAACTCTATGTACTACTCTCGCTTAATAGAGCGAGGAACATAACTTTTTAAGCCAGAGTCTTCACTAATACCTGCTAAAATTGCATGGGTTACAACCTTTACTTTCTAATCGTAGACTTCTATATTATCATACTTCTTATACCAAGACTTATTAATAAAGGTGTTGAAGGTAAAACACAGCTTCATCAGCATGTATGAACTTGATGTTATTAGTAATAGCTCTCTGCATTTAATCATATATATAGTTTAAATTATTACTATAAAATGTTACTGTAAAATCAATCACTCTCTTCACTCTGTTGACAGTCTTGAAAGTAATACCATTTCTTCTATAAATATTGGCTATAGTTTAAGGAGAGATACGCATGTCAGGAAACTTGCGATGAAACATCACAGCTCGCTAGTCTAGTGGAAAGTGTGCCCAATACTTTAAAGTCTTCGAGTCGCAGAGGTAGTCAATATGGTGCTGTGAGAACTTTTATTTTCTTGCAGGATGCTTTCAAGTGCCTGAATTATAATGCTAAACAGCCAACAAGCAATGATACCTAACTGTTGAGGCACTCTTGCGCAGGAGCTTTGCTATAGCAGCATAATTCATTACTGGTTTGACTTAGTCTATATTAATACTTGTACCATACCTAAGCTTAAGCACTAAATCTAAATATTACTCATCATAAATATACCCTAAATTTCGCTAATTTCTATTTCTCATTTTGTAATTTGACCTAATTTGTCTACTAACCCCAATAAGACCCCAACTATACCCTAAAAATCAAAGCACTTATAAACCTCACTAAGGGGTTTTGGGGTTTTGAATGGGATGTTTGGGCGGTAGCTGCAAATATCTTAGAGTGAGATATGGACACTCTTGTAGTGAGTCTTGATTTAACTCCAGTAGAATTCAATTCCATTAAATTAAGGGCTATAAGGAACGTTGTATACAGGAGTTATGTTTAGCTCTTCATAAGCTTTCTTAGACTCCTTCATCTTATGAACTGAGAGGTTATCAACAAACAGGATGATCTCTTGGTTACTATACTTCTCTCGGAGCTTGTGTAGGAACTCTATATACTACTCTCGCTTAATAGAGCGAGGGTGAATAAAATAACTCTCTAGGCCTGAATCTTCACTTATACCAGCTAAAATTGCATGAGTGACTACCTTCACTTTTTAATCATAGACTTCTATATTATCATACTTCTTATACCAAGACTTATTAATAAAGGTGTTGAAGGTAATCACAGCTTCATCAGCGTGTATGAACTTGATATTATTAGTAATATCTCTCTGCATTTAATCATATATATAGTTTAAATTATTACTATAAAATGGCACTGTAAAATCAATCACTCTTTTCACTCTGTTGACAGTCTTGAAAGTAATACCATTTCTTCTATAAATATTGGCTATAGTCTAAGGAGAGATACGCATGTCAGGAAACCTGCAATGAAACATCACAGCTCGCTAGTCTTATGGAAAGTGTGCCCAATACTTCAAAGGCTTAGAGTCGCAGAGGAAGTCAATATGAGCCTGAGAGAACTTTTATTTTCTTGCAGGATGCTTTCAACAACCAGAATTAAAATGCTAAACAGCTAGCAAGCAGTGATACCTAACAGTTGAGGCACTCTTGCGTAATAACTTTGCTATAGCTGCATAATTTAGTACAGGTTTGGCTTAGTCTATATTAATACACGTACCATACCTAAGCTTAAGCAGTAAATCTAAATATTACTCATCATAAATCGACCCTAAATTTCGCTAATTTCTATTTTTCCTTTTTTTTCAAATTGGCCCAATTTCTCTACTAACCTCAATAAGACCCCAACTATACCCAAAAAATCAAAGCACTTATAAACCTCACTAAGGGGTTTTGGGGTTTTGAATGTAATTAACTGATAGTCCTGTAGCGAAATCATAGTATCGTGCTCTTAAGTGATACTATTTATTAACTTAATTTATTTATTAAATTTAAGCAAATTTAATCTTGTTTACTTTTAATATTTTGGAAGTCCAGTGTAGCTTGTTAAATCAAATCTTATGTTAAAATTTCAAAATTAAATTTTTAAATTATGAAACTAACTTTTGGAGTTCTAAGTCGGTGCGGTTCACAAATAAAGATGTTTTATTCTTTGACATAGTTTATTAAATTCTTTAAATCAAATGAAAATTTTATATTTGCGTTCTGAATGAAATTTCTTCATAACAACTCAGTTAAATGATAATATTAAACATAATTTAAAAAACAATATTTTTACAATAAGCTTTTTGTTATTAAATAGATTTTTCGATAAGATCCGCTTATTAAATTTTAAGACCCCCTATAAATATATCATTAATTGATAACACAAACCTGATTTTACCGAAATTATCTAAATAATGAAAAATAGTTGATTATAGAAAATTATTTTTTTAAATATGATTAATAGTATCATATAACTGAGTTGTTTGAAGAAATTCGATTCAGAACTCAAAAATAAAATTTTCATATTATTATAGGTATATAATGAACTAATAAAATAAATAAAAAAAGTGTATTTGAAACCAACTTAAGATTTGGGAAAAATTTATTTTCCAACTTAGACTATTCCTAATTTTATAGTTAAGTTAAATTTATTTATTTCCATTTGCCAAAAGTGAAATAGAAACTCCAGAAATTGTTGGAGTAGCATCTGAATATGGAGAATAAATTACTGTCTTTATTTTTTTGCCTTGACAATTATAGAAATTACTCTATATTGTTATTGTTGTACTTGTTCCAATCATAATTTTTCATATAAAATTATATAGAATTATTTTAATCCAATTGCGATATCATAAATTGAAGGATCTTTAAGACTATAAGGGAGAGAGACCATAGAGCATTGTCTTTAATTTTATTAAGCATCGAATGGGTACTGAAAATATTTTCCTGAAATTTGCAAGTCTCCCCATTTAAACTCAACAATCTTGGGAAATTATATTTAGTTTAAAAGTTATTAACATATGAAATTATATAATAGGTCTTAAGTAAAAAATAAAAATATATATAGCAAATATCACTTTTGAAATATTCTAAGGATATTTCACTTAACTAAAAAATATAAAAAGCTTTAGATATAGTTATTTCAATTGATTAGAAATCACACAGCTATTAAATATTCTGTATATTAATGTGAAATATTTTACAAATTAAATAAAAATTGATAAAAAATTATGAAAAATTGCATTTTTATTTAAAAAATTATCAAATTTTTTTAAACTATTGATTTTTTTCTTAAATAATCAATTTTCATAATTAAGTTATAGATTTTTACTTTGATTTATTATTAATAATTATTAATTGAAACATTTTTTTATAATATCTATTGAATTAATTAAAAGAAGTGCTTAAAAAATAAAAATTTTAAGCTGGTTTATTTTTCAACATTTTATTCAGTTTAATGATATTTGTGATTCCTTAATTATAATGTATTTATAATAAAAACCGCAAATTACCTTAAAAAAGTTTTATACATCTTTTTATTTATTTTTGATTTCATAGTTAGGGTTTCTTTTTTATTAATTTTATTTTGGTTATTAGATTCTTTTTCATATATTATTTTAATGGTTGAAATATTAGTTGATTAAGTTTTAAAGAAAATACATCTACTTAAGAATATTTAGTTTAAATTATTCCAAAATATAAATATTAGTGTTATCAATTAACTTTACAAAAATTGAAAGAAATTTCTATTTTTTCATTTTTTGTAGCTTCATTTTTATTATACCTAGACTACCAATATAGTATTTTTTTAATTTTAGGAAGTCATCCAAATTAACTTTTGAACTTTAAGAGTGGGTGTTTTAATTGAAAAATATAGGTTACTCATATTTATTAGGTGTTTAATCTAGCGATGATGAGAAACCAAAATAGTTTAAGTTTTAAATAATTATGGTCATATACTGTTTTTTAATATGAATATTAAACTTTCATATTATTAACAAATTTCTGACTTCACGTGGAACCTAAATTTTACACCAAAATGCACAATATTGACACACTTAGACCACACATTTATTAACTATTAAAAACCTATAACTAGAGGTAAATAAAATATGCAAAGTTAAGTCACCTCTTCAGATTTCTAATAAACAGACAAAATAGATGTGTGTTTCTAAACACCATCTAAATAGGACTGTTATAAAATATATATTGTATATGTATCGCACATGGCCAAAAATTAAACATCACAGCACTAAGATCAAACACACAGAGAGAAGTCATAAACTTTCTATTTTAAAAAGAAAAAATAAATGCCACAAAATCAACAAATTGTCAAACTTCAACGAGTACATCGACGTCACAGACCAGTATGATAGGTAATATGAAATTAAAGAAGAGCAAATTTTGACCAGAAATTTTCGATCAGATAATAAATAACTCACATAAGAAATGGTTGCTTCAGTAATATACTTCAATTAAACAGAGACACATACTTTCATAGATTGAATTCCATCATGACCTGATCAGATCCAATAAAGAAAAAAATAGAAAATTTTCTGCTAAATCTTAGCAAGATAGTAGCAAGGAATCATTATCAAAGTACCATCCTAACAGATCTATAAATCTAGTTTTGAAATCATCATGAAAAATAACAAAAGTCCAAAGGAGTTCAGAGAAATAGATCTTCCCAATTGGAAAAGGTATCAAGAGATAAAAGGAAGATCTGACCTCCATAACAAGGGTATCACACACATAGTGTAATATAAAATGGTACAACTACAAATACAACTTACTAACTACAAGACAAAATTCCTATAGTTAATATTGGATAAACTGGCCTCCTCACTAATCAACTTCCCACAAGCGATATAAATATTGGATATGTAATTTGAAGATATTGATATCAAAGTTAAAATCGATATCATATTGTATAATATCCTCAAACAAAATTATATCAATGTCATAGAAACAAAACTACCCTATATTGATAATGTTTTCTTGCTAGAATCTAGTCAAATAGCAGCACACATGTGTGCTTGGATGGGAAATAAAGTTTCCTAAAACTTTACTTAAACTGAATAGATAAACTTTCAGGTATATTAGGAATTACGGTACTTTTGTCTACAATACACACTAATATAGATATAAAGAATTCCCTAAAAAAAATACTCATTTAACAAAACAGGGGACCTATGAATATCGAAGACTACCATGAAGCAATGCAAGACCTAATTGACTAACTAAAACTCAGACTAGGAATGAGAACACTTAGTGAAAAGCAGATAAATATCTACTTAGAGCGGCCAAGAGGTCCATACTGGAGCTCAAGAATTTCGAGGAAAGATAAGATCCAGAGAAATTTGAACCTATGAAAGTCTTCTATAAAGGCTTCAGATGCCTATGATACCATAAAGAAACTGAATTGAGACAACTAATTGAACTGAAAATGGCTTGACACTTATATATTAACATATATCTAAAATCGGGGCAGAAACCTCAATGTGATCATATTATTATTATTATTATTATTATTATTATTATTATTATTATTATTATTATTATTATAATTATAAAACTTTCATAGTACTGTCTTATATAATTTGCTACTTGAAGGAAAATTAAAAATATTAGAATTTAATTTTTCATAATATTTTTGCTAAAATGTAAAAAATTATTAATGATAGAATGATAGAAATATTTAGTTTAATTAAAAATATTAATCACATTATTAATCTATAATGAAAAGTAGAAAACTTTCAAAACAATAATTTAATTTTTTATTTTCATTCTAAAATTCTCAAACTCTAACTAAACTTAAATATTCACAATCTATAGCTAAAATGTTTTAAAGTAAAACCTTATTATTTACCAAACTAACAAAGTTATGATACATCAGATAATACCCTAATCCCAGACTAATATCAATCAAACAAATATAAGCCTCTTGAAAAGGTTTTGAATGAGGGCATAAACATTATGTACTTTAATTCAATTTAGAATTAAATCAAATCAAAGATGCAGAATAATAAATTTAATAATTATAATATATTTGCACCTCTATTTATCTCTTGAAGAAGTTGATAATTATCTGTAGGATAATCTGCATTTTCAGAGAAATCAGTTACATCTGAGACAACATTACCCCAAAAACTCCATTATCTAAAGTAATTAAAATATAAACCTAATAATAATAAGAAGACTAGTCTTTTAAATCATGAGTGATGAATAAGAGCAGGAATACAAAGAGTCTTTTAAAAATGAAGAAAGTAAATGCTATGACTTGCACTAAGACTTAGTCAAATGTTAATCTTAATACCCCGCACTTTAAAGAGGCAGTGAATAACTCTATCAACTAAAAATGTACAGAGTCGATAATGCTTTCATTTTTTCTTGATTATAATATTTTTCCGAAAATTCTTAGTTCTTTCTAAATAATTATCAAATGAAAACTTTATCATGAAAAATTTATTCGCTGCTAATTCAACTTTAATAACCTCTTCTTATTTATTTGGCTGTAGTTGGGTCACGAAGCTTAATATCTATATGGAACTAGATATAATTCCAAAAGGAAATATTGGTTCCGTTGAATAAACTCTGACTTAAACAATGGATATACTTTTGTCATCTAGCTAATAAAGAGTAAAATCTCAATCAAATGAAAATTAACATAAATTCTATTGAAATTCTTGTGGTGACTGGAAAATACTAATATAATGTAATTGCTGATATATTTCAACAAGAGGAATGAAAGAAATGTTGCCTTGGTTATTATTATGATTTAACTTTATTAGTTTCATTTATATTGACAGTCGAACTTGCGACTAAGTCATGATTAATATTACATAAATGCACTTAGATACTATTTTGAATTTGGTTGCCTCCTTCACTATTAAGTTAAAGACAAATGATTATTATTGATATTTTAGTAAAGTTATATTGAAAGTTAATATTTGTAATCAAGAATTAATCCCAAACGACTCAAAGGAATAAAAAATAAAGAGAAGTTTTAAATAGTCCTTAATATTGTAAAAATGCATTCGATTTCGGGATTATAAATATATTATTATAATAACTACACCTATTTCTTTTGGAAAATATTTACAAGCTATTAAAAATTTTATAACACTATCAATATTTTATGGTGATTGTTATGCCTATTATAAATTTATCAAATCATTCAAGTAAGAAAACCCCTTTTACTGTTTTTGGAGGTAGCTCAAATCAAAATATCTAGCTTACAGATATTATTCAGAAATATTACTATTTGTAAAATCCAAATAAAATTGTTGAATTTATTTTAGAAACAATTAAGAATTAACTTATAGTCGGTTTGATATTGATACTTATCATTATTTTAATAATTAATTCACTTAATTTAAATTAATTTTCCAAAATTAGTTGTATCAATACAATAATAGTCCTATTCTCATTTTCTCATAAAAAATTTGTTTCAATTCACATTCAAATAAATATTAGGGTTTTGTGGTATTAGAAGAAGTAGGAGTTGAAAATATTAATTAAAATAAAAATAATTTATTTCAAGATTTCTTAAATACGGGGGCATATGTAGCATCGTTTACTGGCATATCCGGAATTTCGAAGCAATTATCAGCCAAGCCAAAGTTCTTAAAAATAATTGTTTATGACTCAGTCCCTGAAAACCTACCATATAAGGCATTATACACATTTATTAATTTGTAAGATTAAATCTGATGCTTATTATTATAAGATTGGATTTTATTACAAATATCTAAAATTTAATAATTACTCCTCTCATTATAAATAATTAGGTAATTCAAAGTATTTACTTTTATTTGTTTTTTTTTCTAGAAATTCAATAAACTAAATTTTGTAATTAGCTTATATGTTTTTTTAATTTATGTTCAGTCAGAAAATTAATGTTCTCATCACTATCCATCCTTATCATAAAATACCCAGTTTTATTTGAAACTTGATCCTATTGAAATGATTAATGATTTCATGAAATACAGTCATTAGAATGTAAAAAGTTATGAGATAAAAAATTCAAATGAAACGGGTATATTATGGTAATAAATGAAGGGAAAAGACTTTTTGAAGAACCAGAGTATTGTTTTGGGAGATATTAATTTACTGAAATAAAAATAAAAAAGAGAAAAAATACTTTTATAAAAAAAGTTTAAATATTCCTTCAATTGCATAAATATAAATTAATTTAATTAAGTTTTAACTTATAAAATCAATTGCACATATTTAAATAATTGGACTTATCCATTTTTTAATAATAAATATTCACAAGAATAAAAGATTATTGTTATATAATTCTTATAACTTCAAATAAACTATTAAATATTTAACTAGTTTAACAAAATGACTATTATTTTTACAATATTTTGTTTAATCATTAATTAATTTGATTAAATTAATTTATTTATATTTCCGCTCCATATTTGGATGCTAATCGTCATAAATTGAACATATTCTTTTTTCCATAATTTCTAGTATACAATCATTATCTCTAAACCTTTTAAATAGCTGTTTTATTGATTTATTTGTTTTGTAAAGTCTTAATGGGTTAGTAGAGAAATAAAGCCAATTTGCAAAATGAAAATTGAAATTAGCGAAATTTAAGGTTTATTTTATTTGAGAAATATTTAGATTTATTGATATTTTATTTCATATTTAAATATAGAGTTCTGGATCCACTGTTAAAATCTTCCTATTATATATGGGCATCTTGTAGGAAGTCAATCTGGTAAAGATAAGTGGATAAAGCTGGCAGATGCATAAACAAACATTAGAAAAGGACTCCATTTTATCAATTTAATCCCATTAAATTAGTACTAAATTTATTTAAATTTATTTAGTACTAGCACTAATTTAAATTAAATTTTAATAGATATTAATAGAACCAAAACTTAATTTCTACCTAGTTTTAAATTAATGATATTTTAAAAGAAAAATATCAATCTGGTTAAACACTAAATTGATACCAGTATTAACCTAATTTATAAGTTAGTACCAAAATACAAATTATTAAGTATAAATTAGAAAAAATACATTATAAACAAAATTTAAATGTGTTTACTGGCTCTTGAAAATCAACCATTCTTGTTGCAGTAGAAGTTCCTGATATGTTGAGAAAGTAAATAAACAGAAGCTCATTGAGAAAAATTAAAATATTTGAATGTTAAGAATGCTAGAGTTTTTTCTTAACTGAGTAAAGCTTAAAGAGGCATAAAAAAGAGATACATTCTAGAATACAGGTATTAGTGCTCGACATATTTAAAGTCATATTCTCATTCAGCTAGAGTTAAAGTTATTTGCAATCACATTAAAAAAATTTTTATTTAAGGCTAAGAGACTCACAAACTAGTACTAGCTTAAAGAAAATTTAACATTCTTAAGTTTCAAAGAGAAAGACAGGAAAAGCCCACAAGACATAAACGATTAGAAAAAGGAATCAACAAGCAGGACAAATCTTAAAAGAATGTTTTTAGAGAATGCTATATAAATTTCTCATTGAATTCAGTCGATCTTAAAAGTTGGATAGAAAATTACGTGCAAATACGCTAGGCTAACAAAGCATAGCTCGTAGAGGTTGATGAGTATAAATATAGTGTTCATCCTTTCAGATATCTAATTAAATATATGCAAAATTTGAACGAATTCACTAACGAATATATTATTCTAAGAGAGGATTAAAGAAGAGAATGAATAAATTTGGATAAGTTAAATGATATTATTTTAGGACTTGATTCAAATGCACAAAGGCTAAAGAAATTAGAAATGTCTTTTATAAGCTATCAATTTCAAAACAGATCCTAATATTGTTTGAATAATATACTATTAGATATGATAAGGGTTTCAGTTTCAAAGTGTTACATGAACTTGGATATATTCATAGATATTGGAAGTTTGAAAATATTTTGTTGAAATTCTGCACTTTAGGTTTAGATTTCAATAGAGATTTACTATAAGAGAATATAATCTAAGCTAAGGTTCTTGCTACTTATTAAATTTACATAAAGTCTGCATTTTTACTAACCCTAAAAAGACCACAACTATTTCCTAGATATCAAAGCACTTATAAACCTCTTTAAGGGGTTTTGGGGTTTGAATAGTGTAAGTAGAATCTAGTTTTACAAAGTATACTTAAGTCATAGCAGCAGTCATATAGATAAACTTAGAACCCACTAATTTAAATTTATTTATTTAAGTAAGATCTCAAAGTTGCTAACATTTATTTCCTTTAAATGATTGTGCTATATAATATAAGTAAAATCAAATTTCTTTTTAAATTTTATGAGAATTAAATTTCTAATTTTATTATCTGAAGAATCAGTATTTACTGAGCAAGATTAAAACTAATATTGAGTTGTAAAAACAAACTTCAATCTTTTAGTCATACTCAAATCAACTCTACTCATGACATATAAGTTGATTTAAGGCTCTGTTGTGACTGTTCCACTTGTAAGAGTTGCAAATGTTAAAACAGGAACTAATATCAAGTCTGTTTTATACAAAGCATATTATGTTTATAATAATATTTAATAAGATTAATAATAATTTTATGTAGCCAAGGACTGACTGTTTAATAATTTATGAAATTTAATCAAATATTTATAAAATATTTTATTTGAAGTTTATTTAAAATTCTTAGATTTTTTTAAATTTACTTTTAAAATCATTATAACAAATTAATGCAAACAATTTCATATTAAAATTAAGTATTGTATTTATAAATTAAAAAACATTAAAATTTCTCATAATTTAAAAATATCAAAATGATATATTATAAAAAAGCATCAATATTATCATATCTTTATTTTAATAAGGAATAATGATAAATAATTTATATTTGACTGAATCATATAAATATTTGAAATATTTTATTTAAGTTTTTACTTAAATTTTTTATTATTTCTTGAGCAACTAATTGTTATATGGTTAGTTGTAATAATTAGATAAATATTCAATAGTTTTGTTTATCTAGGAGTGAAATTGATAATATATTAACAATTTTTTGCGCAAGAAATCATATAAAATATAAGCAATAAATAAAAGTAAAATATTTTAAATAATTATATGATTCAATCAAATATATATATTATTTATCATTATTATTTTTTAAATATCAAAAGATATGATAATTTTGATATTTTAATGCTTATAAATGATAAAAAATCTTATAAAATACTTTATTAGCCCTCAGGATAATACCCGAAATTTTTAACTTATATAAATATAAAAAATTATAAACATCTTTCAATATTTAAAATAAATTTTTCGACTGTGTTCGTAATTATTTTTTCCCAAAATATATAAACATTAATTTTTAATTTATTACTGTTAGCGTCGGAGATTATTGATTATTAAATTATTTAATAAATTAATTATAAAGAGAAATATCAATAAAAAGAATAATTAAAATATATTAATTATAAATAAAATTATTTAATCTCTTATTCTTATTTTATATATTAAATGATACATTAAATATTTTTTAAATAAATTGAAAAAAGTTTAAAGATTATTTTCATAAATTATTATTATTTACAAAATATGTTAAATATATTTTTATTGTTAGTTCTTATCTAATATATTAATCTTTAGATACTTTAATAAGAAAGGATTTATTTTTACACTTTAATGTTGCTTCATTACTAATTGTTCTGTGATAAATACTAAATTAATAAAATGACATACGAATAGAATTCTGGTTTATAAAACCTAGTGTCTTAAAGCAATTAACTTCCAGTACTGGGAAGCTTTTTTATTAAAATCATTATAACAGTTCTATTATGCGATAACATTTCCTGCTCTACATCTTTATACCCTTCATGTTACTCTTTTAAAGTTGAAATTTATTAACCAAAGCTTTCTAAATTAGTTTATTATATAATTCTCTATTCATTCTTCAATTTATTTCTATCCAGGTTGTGATTTTATTACGTTTTTGTCAAATTATTTAGAAATTTTAGATTCTTATCATTATAATATGCGAAATTAATGTCACAATTTTAAGGTACCTTAATTTTAAAAACTAAAGTAGCTTAATTGTGTTTATTTTAGCACTATTCCTGCAGAATAAAAAACTGCTGAGATTTTTTATCTCATAGACAGTTATTATATCGAATCAAAGATATTATTATTGTTTCATAAATACGCGATGATATTTTTACAATTTATTTGGTATACTTAAAAAGATTCTTAAATCTAATTTTATAACTAAAAACATAGAATAAACTATTTTTGATCTAAGTATAATAAATGATGTAAACCTATATAATTAAAAATTTATATATAAACTTAATTATATCAAATATCTCATAAGAAAAATTCAAGTTTATATATTTTAAAGTCGACTCAAACCATAATTATTTTTTTCGGTCCATAATTTTAAAAGCAATTTCATTTTTTAAAAATTATTTATATTTGTTTAACACATAAAAATTATAAATTATATAATTGATTTTCTAGTTATCGAACCATCAGACAATTTATATTCAAAATATTTTATTATATCAATAGTAAATTCTTTGGGGTAACATCTCAACCATATATTAATTATTGCTTAATTTCAATTTATTTAGTAAAAATAATTTAATTTAAATTAAATTAATATAATTAAATATTTGCCAAGTTAACTTTGTTCAATCCTGAACAATTTGGAACTCATTCAATAGAGAATTTTAAATTTGCTAGGACTTTTCTAATACTAATTTATATCTTCTTTTGAGTGAGATATCTTGACTTTAATTAAGTGCCTCTAAATCATAAAGTTATACCCTCATATTAAAGTTATCTCGCTCAATAGAAAAGATAAAGTGTTACTGGAGAAGTCCAGCTAATTTTAAATTCTTTATCAAAGGAGTTAAAAATTGTCTAGGATTCAACAAATATAGTTTGCGCAAATTTTTAATTATATTAATTTAATTTCAATTATTTTTACCAAATATTTAAGAAATATCATACTGTAGCGTTTCTTATAATTTATAAACTATCTTATTAGAATCAATGAATAGCAATAATATAAATAGGATAACAAAAATGAATTAATTCAATTCTCTGTGTTGCTAATATTTCTTCAATAGGTATGTTGAATCAGTATACAAATCAAAATATACAAAGTCCTTAGATTGGTGTAGTTTGGTAATAAATTAGTTTAATATACAGAGAATTTCTCAGTTTAAGGACTTTGTATATTTTGATTTGTATACTGATTCAACATACCTTTTGAAGAAATATAAGCAACACAGAGAGTTGAATTAATTCTTTTTTGCTATCCTATTTTTATTATTGCTATTCATTGATTCTAATAAGATAGTTAATACATTATTAGGATTATGCAGTATGATAATAAATGCATGGTTGATGTGCTAATATAACCTATAGTAATTTATTTAATTTTCCTTGAAAGATAGTTTCTCCAGCTGCAGCATTATGTATAAATTAATAGAAGGATCCTGTTGATAAATCTGAGAATATGCGAAAGCCGTTAGACCCGACATCAAAATTGTGGAATTTATAGTATACTATATTGTTAGTTGATTCAGTGAAACGTGTGACTGCAATATTCCTTTTCAAAAATCCACCTCTATAAGATTATATTGAATTATTATTTATTTCACATTTTAAATATTTTAGATTGATAATACTGAAAAGCAATAACATCGCTTTAATATTAATTTTTATCGATTAAATTAATTAAGTACTATATTTGATATTTCAATAATTTATTTTATTTAGAAAATGACAAATTAAGTTCTCTGATTACTTCTAAATTTTTGATCGTATTAAAATCATAAATGACAAAAAAATAAATGGAAATAAAAAAACCAAACCAGCACTGTTCTGTAAAATAGTTTAAACTATTGAATTTTTAATTAATAAATTTTATAAGCATTTTTTTATGATTTGAGTTCCTTTCATTTCTCTATTTTCTTTTTGAAAAGTAAAAAAATATAAGAAACAAATGATTTATTGACAATAAAATAGAACATTTTAATAAAATCATATATTAAGTTAAATCAAGTTATCTTTTATAAATACTTTAAAAGTTATGGAATAATTAAGATTGTATTAAAAAATAAATATAGTTTATAGCAAAAATGAGTTTATTTACCTATATAGGTGATAAATTTCAAAAATTTAACGATTCGATTCGGCTTCATTCTATAAAATAATTAAAATAATTGACCAGTATTAGTAGTAGATTATCTACTATTTTTTCAAAATGGAGGGCATGATTAAATTAAATTTGAGGCATATAAATAAATACAGTTTAACTAACTTTAGAGAAGAGATAAACTAATACCCCAAATAGCACAGTCTGCTAAATTGAATTCTTAATAGAATAAGCCCAGATAGTTTGATAATTAATCATAATCATTCCTGGTACCAATTTTAATGTTTTCCTAAATTATTTTATTTTAATCTTTTTTGTATTTATACATTCTATTAAAAAATCAAGTTTGAAACTGAAATAAATTATTGCAAAAAGATTATTTGGCTTAATTTACAAATATTTGATAAATAGAAGTTAAATTATTTGTATAATCTAAATTCTTTGTTGATAAATAATAAGGTTTAAATATTTCATTTTTTACAACTTCTATTAATAGAAAATGTGTAAAATATTTTTAATAATTTATTTTTGTTTATAAAATCTAATTAAATATTATTAAATAATAAGTAGAAGTATTTTAATAATTAATAAATATTTCATTTGCTTCCTTAAACAGTCATATGCCACATTTATATTCCAAAATAATTAAAATTTTAGCATAATATATTATGAAATTAACGGACGTTAAAGCAAAATGAACATTATATTGGCCGAATATATAATTACCATATTTAAGTATATATTTTTAATATATAGTAAATTTAAATGAGAATTATTTATTATAAAAGCATAATAAATAAATAATTTTAAAGATTTAATTTTGTTTATAGTTGGATCAATCCTATCAACAGGAAGTCTCTTTGCATACATTAATTAACCATTAGCATGGAGAACTTTTACAATCACAGGCACTACAGCTAATAATTTATAAAATTACAATAAATTTAATCTATATTAGTGTATTCCTCAGAATACATTATACAAGAAGCATATACGAAATAAGAGAATTGGTATATAAAATTACATTTAACTATAATCCATATTAGTAAATTGAAAGATAATTATTGATGCTACAATTTTAATAGAAATATAAATATTTTGATTATCATCTAATAACTAAATCTAATATAAATTAAGATTCACAATAATTTTAATAATAATTAATTTCTTAAAAAATTTATTAAAAACTTATTCATAGGAAATATCGTTAATAAACACATAATGAGCAAGATAAAAAATATTTCTCAAAGTTTAAGACAATCTAAAATAATAAAATATCAATAAAAGAAAAATATAAATATATTAAGTGTTTCTAGTTATTAATTTTTTAGATCTTACCTATAATTTAATGATAATTGAATGCATTAATGGTCTCCAAAAATCTCCTTTCCTTGATACATTAGAGAATTACTAAGTTTATATAAAAATAGTATGTTTTATTGATATTATTTAATTATATTGTTATAAAATTTTGATAAAAATTATTTTGCTCCTTCAAAACCCAAAACCCTTTCAGTAGTTTGATTGA
>ARYC01009765.1:0-14184 GCA_000711775.1 Oxytricha trifallax | reverse complement strand
AACTTATTCATTCGTTTAAATCTAAAACTTATTTATATACACAAAATCTCCCTTCTCTTGCGCATACTTTAGCTTTCTCATCGCTGACTGTCTTAGCAGCACTCTTAATAAAATCGACTGTATCTACTTTAAATCATGCATCAGATGGTAGAGCAGCAATTTCTTATAATGACCTTTCAATAACCCAATACAATTCAATTCCATTGAACTAAGGGCTGTAAGGAACATTAAATACAGGTGTTATATTTAGCCTTTCATATTCCTTCCTTGAGTCTTTAGTTTATGAACTGACAAGTTATCAACGAATAGAATAATCTCTTAGTCAGCGTACTTATCTCTGAGTTATTGCAAGAACTTAATATATTATTCAGTGTTTATAGAACGAGGGTGAATAACATAAGTCTCGAGGCCACTATCTTCACTTATTCCTTCAAGAATTGCATGAGTTTAAATTTAACCTTTTAGTCATAAACTTCTATATTACTATACCTCTTGTACCAAGACCTTGATATAAAGGTATTGAATGTAAATACTGCTTCATCAGCGTGTATGAACTTTATTATGCTCTTGAGACCTCTGTATTTAATCGAATATATAATTTAAGTTAGTCTTATAAAATGGAACATTAAAGTCAATTACTCTCTTAATGCGATTGACTGTCTTGTAAGATATTTCGTTCTTTTATATATGTTCGCTATATATTAAGCAGATATGTGAAGCTCAGGAAATTGGCGATGAAACATCGCAGCCCTGTATGCTAGAGAGAAGTGAGCCCAGTATTTAAGAGTCTTATCATTAATTAGATATTCAATATGATGCTGCTAAAATTTTAAGGGTCTCTTAGGCTTAGAATTAAGATGCTATCTCTTTAAATTCAATGCTAATAGACAGTGAGACCTCACTGTTGCTGGAGATTTATGGAGTAGCCTTGCTATATACGTATAATTCAGAACAGGCTTGAGTTATTCACTATATTCATCACATCCATATCGCAACTAAAACAATAAATCTATATACTCACTGTCATAAATTGACCCCAAACCTCGCATATACTCACTTAAAATACTAATATTTAAACATTAAACCCCTACATAAACCCTATTAAAACCCTAATAAAGTATGCACTAATAGTCTACTTTTTTCAATCAAAAACTCAATCAAACTACTGAAAGGGTTTTGGGGTTTTGATTGGCCTAGTATCTGCCAATAATCTTACTACCTTCTCTAGCAAGACCAACAGACAATACTTGTGACTCTTTTGCATATGCCAAGTATCATTTGTAGCATTGTGAACTAGAGGAGCAAGATGTGGCAACTTCATCAAAGCTGAGACTGCTAATATAAGCTCAAAGACTATATGAGATATAGTGATAAAAATTCTTTAAATAACACCTACTGAAGATGCATCAACTTCCACTTTCTACGGAACTAAGCCTGTTTTATTTAGTGTGAATAAGTTATATTTAAACTCAGAAGCACAAGAGCTCTACTATATGAGAAGTCATTGAGCGCAGGGCGCACTGTAGAAGCATCAGAACTCCATCTACTGGCTTATTAGTAAGAAAACTCCATCCTTAAATAGAAGTATTATCCGCAAAGGCACTATACACTTCAGTATAGAGGAGATCACTTGGGTACAAGAGGAAAATGACTGCATCTTAATGGATTCTCATGTTTAATTCTTATTATGCATCCATATATAAACAATCAGCATTCTATGTATACGATCACTTGGAGAAACTCAAATGATTTTAGGGAAACAAGGATGCTCTATTATATAGCCTGAGTGACACTTGACCGAGTGAAATTTCCACCATAAATAAATTGCGGGAGCGCTACTTCGAGTGGTGCTACTATTTGGCTAGCAATACCCAATCCATCCCCTATATTGACTTAAATACTAGATTTCGAAAAATGCCAAAGGATAATAATGCTTAGACCGAATACCATGAAAAAGCAAGCTAAAAAGATATGAATAAAATATCAAAAATATGGTCAAAATAGATGTAAACAAAGAATTTGATCAGTTTTGAAGAGTATGAAAATTCTTGAGAAATTCAACTATTTATAATAAGGTCATGTCAATATCCCCAATCTAGGTCTATTTTCTCTAATGCATACAGAGTCTAAGATAACTTATCTAGATGTTGAAAGTTACAGATCAAAGTTTTCTGAGCACATATTTCTAGCCTGACATTTTAGGACGTTACTTAATTATTTCTTTTAGAGATACCAAGAAAAGCAAGCATGAAAAATGTGAAATGGACTTTTGTCAAAGCCAAAGGTCTTGAGAAAAAATTTATTTCTATTTTATCTGTTCTCCAAGGTATCTACTATTCATTAAAGATCAAGTTACTTAAAGTCCCAGCCAACCAAAACTTTAAAAGCTTCCATGTTTGATTATATTGTATTTGAGTATCCTGCTTTATTTTCATTTTAACTTTTATACAATAAAAACATTCATATATCAATTTATCTATTAAAAAGGTCACCAGACAATCTTTTAAAAACATTGTCCGCCGGACAATCATTAATAAACATTGTCCGCCGGACAATCATTTGTTAACATTGTCTGGTGACACTAAAATTTAAGAATATTTTCAAATTGTAATATAGTAAAACCAACTTGGATTTAGAACAATATTCTATGTATCCCTATTTAATACAAAGGCTCCATTAAAATCATCAAAGATATTCAAAAAGGCACCCTATATAATCTAAATGGAATATAGTTAGATCTGTTTGGAATAAAAGAATTAATAAGAGATATCGATAATACAGGAGAATTAAGAGTTGAAAGCTCCATTTTAATAAATTTTACTATTTTTAAAAACTCTCAATGTTAAAGATGCTTAAAATAATCTACTAGCATTGAATGCGTATGATTTAGGATTCAGTATATGTATATTTAATTTATTAAAATAATGCATTAATTAAATATTAAATTTAAATCAAAGATATATCATTATATTATTAACTCTTTTGCCTTTAATTAACTTGATCTTTAATGATTGTTCAGCCATACATTTATACTCAATTACAATTATCAATATTTGTCTCAAAATCTTGTTACATTCAGTCATGACCTTTTCATGAATGACATTAAATATTTTTCTGGTTATTTGAAAGTCGAAGAATCTGATTTGCATAATTAGAAACAACTCTGACAACTTCTTGGCTATGTTGCATGTGATGACCGATCCTTTGAACATCCCTAAAATAGCTACATCCTTGGTCAAAGGCTGACTAGGAAGTTGACCATGTGTAATTTTTGGAGGCTTGGAAGATGCTAAAATTGTAGAGAAGCTTTTAAAAACTGGCTGAATAAATTTGTGGCACCAGTGGACTTCTAGACCTAGAGATAAAGACATTAGAAGTCAAGACCAAGGATATTGGGGTTGGGATAAAAACATTATTTTTGGAAGGATTTATAAATATTATATAATTCTGCTCGAATCATGATAAAATGCCAAGCCTTTCTAAGAATAATCCAAATGAAAACGACCTTATTTATGAGTTGCCTGCCCTAGCACTGCCATTTGTCATCATTAGAGGTCTTAAAGACATTTGCTTTTTAGGCATTCCTTAAAAACCTAGATCTGTAAATTCTCGATCTTAATGGACCAAAACAGCATTAGGTGTGCCATGGACAAGAACAAGGGTTAAAAATGTGGTCTCATCATAGAAAATACAATTATCCCAATAAAATTATTGTCATTTCAAACTATTATAAATATATACTATATTTGTTATAGTGGACACAGTTTTTTCTCTGTATTTGTCTTACTTGGGATTATATTTTATTAATATATATATTTATATCTATATAGCAGAGATCTCAATATTCTCTGTCCAATTCTCGTTCTTTTTGTTTTACTTGATGCATTCAGCTTTTTATATAAATCTTTTATCAATATCTTTTTTATTATTATGTTTTTATGCTTTTTTAACAAAGAATGATTATCATTCTTGATGTTGATTAAATTAGTTATATATTATGTGTAACACAAAGCTTATTATTGTAAAGCTCTTTTCCATAATTGTTACTGTAAAATTGTTAAAATATAACTTAAATTTAAATTTAAAAAAGAATTAAATGAAAACAGATTCAAAGGTGTCATCAAATTTTTATTTTCAAATTTTCAATCTTAAAATACACATGAAACTTCTTTAAGTTTAATTATAACTCCGACATTATATCCATCATAGTTGTTAACCATTAAATTATCTTCTGAGATTATGATTGACCACATATTTTAAAAAACAACTATTGTTCTTAGATATTAAGAAGCTTTGGTAATTGATTGAAATCGATTTTTACAATTCAATTCTTATTTGAGCACTTCTTTGAGATATTTGATGAGCATATATATTTATGCGATTATAATCATCAGTCATGCTAAAGCCAGATTAAAAATCCACTATGACTCATTTCTGGCGGATAAATAGATGCACATTTATGAGGAACCTATAAACACTGGTGCATGTAATCAAAGCATCAGCTATCTATTGGATGTATAAGACCTATGAAGAGTCAGAATATTCAATATATAGGATATATAATGTCAAATCTATTTTTTAATTATTTATTATATGAAAATGTTTCTACACCCTTATTTATTAAACTCATGGCCTGTTACTTCAAATTAGATGCTTAATTGTTTTACGCAATTAGGTTTGATTTTATGCACTCTGATTCAACTTTGAGCTTGTTGATATTATTTTTTAATTTTAAGTATTTTCTAACATTTTCCTTAAATTTGTCTATCCCATTTTTAATCTGCATTTAAAGCTGTATCTGATTGTTTGGCTTTGTTTTCTTTTTGTTTCTTCTATTCAATAGCTATTGTCTGCTAGTCTGATCTTATCCTTATTATCAAACCATGTCTTTTATAATTTCATCCGCAAATTCTTTTTAATTGTTACTGCTTTCTTTATCAACATTCATGCTATTTAATTCATTTCTTTCTTCAATGATGGTCATCAGTGATTTGATAAGTTTATTTATTTATTATTTTTAAGTTAATATTTGCTATTTAATATATATACATGAGTTGAATATTTAGTATCTCGGTTTCCTATTGCTATTTTAAGATTTATTCTCTTCATCTTTAATTAATTTTTTAAATATACAGTTTAATCAATTTCTCTATGCATGCAAATGACCATAATTTAATCTTAACTTTCCGCTAATAATCTTTATATTAGATTAGTGTTACTCTTTAATTGAGCAAGGCAACACTTATCAAAATATTCATTTGAGTCTTACTAATAACTTTTACAATTAAATTTTCACAAATAAAGCCTGGCAATCGTGAAGGGTTTTCTTTATCATTTTTCAAACAGAAGTGTTTCATTTGACTTCTGTGTCTTCGAATGACTTGTAAATTCTACAGTTATCATTCATTCAATTGCTCATCGAGGCCTTCCTTTGACTAATTGTCTCCATTAAATACATGGTATTTCGTGAACAATTTATTTTAATTTTATGAGACCTTATAAAGCTTTTATTCATTTTACTTTTACCTATGTTAAGTTTTAGTTACTTCAAATTATTTTGAACTTGATTCTTCGAGTAATCAGGAATAATATTTTCATTGAATGATGTTAAATTTCTTGGTGTATTGCTGGATGCATCTCTGTGAGCCTTTAATGCGAGTCTTTCCAGTTGTATCTTTATTTTATCAGTTTTCTCTATCTTCAGATATCAAGATGACATGATTGTATATTTAAATTTATATGTTATTCCCATAATCTAGAAATAAATTGTCAGAATATTGAATCTCTTTAGTTTTTGATAAAGTTTATCTGATTTATTACTTCATTTTAAGTTACTCCAAATTAATCAATAACTGCTGTTGGTTAAAGTTTATATTCATGATCAAGTATCTCTCTTTTCTTCTTATCATAATTCCCTCTGTTTTAAGCAAATACATAAGTTACATAGAATTGATCAATGAAATATTCCTTCTAAATATTGAATTTTCTCGATCTTTTTAAAACACTCTATATTATTGGTCCTCAATTTTAATTTAAAATTTATATTCAAATGTTATGTATTTGCCATTATCTTTCAAGAGAATGCATTTATTATTGTAAGAATTAGAGTTTCCGGTAAATGTTGGACAGTATAGTGGTTATTATGCTTCCTTGCCTAATTCCATTCTAAACTTCATATTTTATTCTGTTATTTAAATATAGTTCCTATTTGAATTTAGTTGTCATCATCTCATATTCAGATTATATTCTAACTTTATAGATTTTCTATGATTTGCCTTTTAAAAATGAGTTATATGATCCTATCGAATTACTCCTCCTCCTAAAGCCCATAATTTGCTCAAAATGCCAAACTAGATTTAGATGGGCACTTTTATTTTCTTTGAACCCGCTTTAGTAGTCTCTAGTTTTCAACAATTCGTTATTATCCTGCTGAAGTTTCTCTATAATTCTGTAATTATTGAATTCACTACAATTAGTGTAGTGTTATTGATCTCTTAAAAGAAGTAATAATTAATTATAATAATTATTAAAAAAACAAGAAATTATAACTAATTAACAGTATAAATTTTCGGAAAGCATTAAATAATTATAAAATATAAATTTGAATGCAATATCTATATTTATAAACTACAATCACATCGTTTAATATCCTTTAGAAGTAACGTCCAATAAAGAATTATAAATATTTGAAATAGTAAATATGTATCTTAAAATAAATCTTATAACTCTCCTCTCACTTTCATAGTTATCATCATCAGCATGAATATGTCCTCCTTTTGAATTTATTTGTACTCTATTGAATCTACTTTTCACTCATTGCTATCCCTCCCAGGTTTAAAATCAAATATAATATATAATAAGATTTTTATTTGAGAAATTGCATTTATAATAATATCGAATATTTTTTCATATTCTTGGGTTTTATATTTTTATTATAAAATTCGTATGAGTAATTAGGAATCTAACTTTAGTTTAGCAAGTTTGATATCTTTTTGCCAGCCTATACATTTATTTTTTCTAACTTTAATAGCATGTTTCCATTAAATACTTTTGAATTTGTGGCTTTGCTTAAGTAACATTACTGATTACTTGATTCTATAATCTACATAACATGAATTTTCTATCTACTTTCTTACAGCTACTTTAGTATTTATTATATTTATGACTCTATTATCTTGGTTAAGTTAGTCATTGAACTCCATGTTATTTTTATTGTTGGGTATCATCCCCCAAATCGATTCACTCTCCATTTATAATCAAGGTTGCACGTGATTGGTTTAGATAGCTACTTTTTAATAATGTAGAAGAACACTTTGGAGTTGTTTCTTTGTATATAATACCCAGTATTTCTAACTTCTTCATTAAAATGAGGTTAAATTTCATTAAACAAATTGTCTTGACTCTGAGCATTACTTTTCATTTACCAATCTAAGAATTGGTTATACTAGTGCTTTGGCTTGATATTCTTATCTAATTTTTTATCTTAGAATTTTTCAATTTGGACTGTCTAGTCCTTTCTCAGATAGCATTCTTTTATGAATAAATTTCAGATATGGTTTCCTGGTATCAGATTTGTGTATTATTTAGATCGGCCTGAAGTTTAAACTTTTCCTCAAGAATCTTTATTCTTAATTATGATATGATTAAATTCTTATTCTTAATTGATTAATCTTGTAACTGATTTTATCTTAATTCGAGAATATTTAATACAATTAGATTTTTTTATAATGAGTTTCCACTCACTGTTGATTGATTAAAACAAGTCTTCTTTATGTAATATCTTGCTCATTTCTTAATAGTGAAAATTAGAATCTCTCATCACAATGATTATTTGGTACTTGAATTTTGAATTCATTGATTTTATTATGTTATTATTATTATTTTTTAATGCCATTCAATGTGATTAATCTTTAAACTTAATTTGTTCAATAATATAATCATACTTTAAACTACAACTTAATTACTCTTTGATTGACTTCAACTATATATAATTCTAATAGGTACTAATTATAATTATTCCCTTATAAAATTATTTTTCTATTCCCATCCTTCTGAGGTTCATGCTATCCTGGATTATTGTCTGAGTATTGTAAAATATTCTACAATGTTTCTATGAAGCACGTCTTCTACTGCCATTATAACTACTTTTATAAAATTGTATAATTGTAGAGCACAATTTGAGAAAAGTAATATATTACTTCTATTTTAAAACACACTATTGCAGAACGCTGTGAATAATCCCTATCACCCTAGCATTTACTTAATTTTTATAAGTCTAATAAATTAAATATTTTTCTGAACTTGCACACAAAGATCGATAACTTCGGTTAATACTGTTTATTGAAAGCTCTATGATATTAACAGCTTGAAGTAAATTTTGCATCACTGCCAAAAAGTTTAACATGAGTCACACAATTAGAAGAGCATTTCTTGGGAATCAATAGCACCTAAAATATATAAAATGTTCAAATCTTACTTATAAATCCAAAAAGGCTAGGATGTAACTCTGTTACATGAATTTGTGTCATCATCCTGATCTTATTAGCCAAGATTTTTAGCTGATTTTCTTGATAAATCTAAATTGAAAACTAAATATTCATAAGTATACTCTAAAATTTTCTGGTGAGTGTTAAAACTTCTTGAGATTATTCATTAGTTTCTTTTTGAAATTCATCTTAATTATATTATGTTAACATTAATACGTATTCTTTTTTATACAATGTAATTTAAGGAAGAATATACAGTTTAGAAATTAAACTTGGTATAAATTCCGATAAAGATTTGTCTTATTTATATATAATGGTGGACGATATGACTTGAGAGAAAATAAATAAACTTTTTGAAAATATATAACTCCCTTTTATACTTACAGTTACTTACCACGATAAGCAATATATTCGGGCATCCGCAAATTGTTTATTACAGAAGTTTTTACCGCAATTTGTTTTTAAATTTATGGAAGTTCCTTATCTTTTAATGCTTATCTTTGAATACTTTGGTTGACAATTATTATGCCTTAATGCTTAACAGAAAATATTCAAGAACTCTTATATTATTATCTCATATAATACATATTATAAATTTTAGAGCCAACTATCATCTGTCAATTAATATTGTTAGTTTATAACAAGTACTGGTTTTTCAGTCAAGCTTTGTTATTCTTTATTGCTTTTCTTGGATGGTACTCTTATTATATAATTTTATAGGGTTTAGAAACCATGCCATTGACATATATTTCTTTTCATAGAGTTTACGACATTATATCTATTCCTCAGCTGAGTTGTATACTTTTCAAACTTTATTGTAAATTACTATGACATATATGAAAGACATTAAAGTCGAATAGATATATTTATAGTAATTAATAAATTAATGGATTAATATTAATCACATTAAATACTTCCTGGTTTCAATACGGTAGATTCTAAACATTATATATTAATATGTGTAATAAGATGCTTTGAATACTTAAAACATGACATGTTAGAAATTGTCTTACAGCTTTGAACATTCTCATTATGATACTGCCACCATTTAGAATTAGTACTCTGTAAATCCTAGCTAATTAAATTTACTCAATGTTCTTGTTACTAAGTCCAATTATTCTATCAAGACTTGTTTTTAATTACCCAATAATATCTCGTTTCCACCACTGACTCTTTCATCATTTTATCTTGTTCAAGCTTACAGCCATGTTCATACATTTTCCACATTAATAACTAGTTTCAATATCTTTCCCCCTTTTGATCTCTACAAATCTCTTGTTCCTTCATGTACAGTTCATCTTCTCTCTTGTTGGTTGATTAGAATTAAGGTGGTGCTCATTGTCAAGCGTAGTATCAAGCTTATCTAAGTATTTTATATTGCTGGATTTGACTTTAGTTATTTAAAAAGTATAGAAGATCAGCTTTGGAGATTCTTATTTTGAATGTTTGAATAGCCTTTTATAGTTTTCTGTATGTATGAAACTGATTCCTTTATTTCGTTCGGTCATATTCATCTAAGCTACGTTTTATTTTAAATAATTGCTTGCCTTTTATTAATCTTACCTAAATAATATAATTAATTAACTATGATAATTATTATCATTTCAATTATATTAAAGTCATCAATATTTGAATATTAATAAAATACGTAAAAATAGGAAATTATAGAAATAAAATAAATATTTAATTATGACCAACTTATAGAAACCATTGTGTCGACTCAGAGTGTATTACTACCAATTTTGATGATTTTTGTGTTCAGCATCATAATATAAACCCCAATTTTTTCTTGAACAACCAAGCACTTGATTTCAATGTTTGGTAGGAATTCGATGATTTACATGGTCGTTTGACACCGTCAATTGGCGTTGATCTGGCATGGTCACTTCGTGTCGATTCGTCGTCGATTGGCTTGAGTTGAGGCCAATCTGCAATCCATTCTCATCTTCTAGGTCCTGAAATCTATTGCTCCATCCTTGATCCATCGGTGCCAGCATTGGTAGATTAAGCTGTTGGTCCATCGTTGTTGTATTGGTGGACTTGACTTCTGCATTGCGCGGAGGTGAGAGAGGTTTTGGTAGTTTGGCGATTGATTAGTTTAAACTTAAACTTTAAAGCGTGATATATAATAGGGAAGTTTTAATCAATTAATTCAACTGTTCAACTGCTATTGATGCTTGTCTTGACTGAGGCAAGAGCACCTGTGACTCCACTCATCGTCATTGATGGTTGACTCATACGTACTCATGTCTGATGGTTGTGCACCACTGCTTGACACTGAACGCCCAGAGCTTGTTCACATCACTCTTGGTCATGGCTTTCAGGATCTGGGAGAGTCTCTTAACCAAGTGAATCCTATAATGGGTTATGATTAGTACACTTACTTGCTGTCTGCCTGCTCCTGCCTGAGGTGCCTCTTGATGTATGAGAACAGCTGCTCGATTGGGTTGAGCCATGGTGAGTACTCGGCATTGAATAGGACTGTGACCTTCAACTTCCTGGCAGTCTCCAACACTTCAGAGTACTTGTGAATGACTGCGTTGTCCATGAGCAGCACGATCTTCTTCAGGCCATGGTCCTTGTCAGTGCGCAGCTGGCTCAGGGTGTGGTAGAGGAAGTTCTCGAACAGCACGTCATCGAAGGCTCCCTCAATGACTTGGCTGGCGACCAGCTGGTCCTTAGTGATTGCTGCCACGAAGCTCATCGAGAACTGCTGCTTCTTGGTTGATTCCTTGGTTATTGAGAGGTTCCTAGCCATGGTGCCATTAGTGCCCAACCTCTGGCTGACTTGCTGTCTGACTGTTGCGATGGGAGTATATGTTACGATGGTTGAGCATCGAGGTTACCAGAGTCTGCTATGGGTGCTTAGTCATTCATCTTGTTTTGTAGACTTAACTTAGTATCTACTAAAGCATAATAAAATCTTATAGCTGTAGCTTACTTTCCTTTTCCTTCACTGTGACTTTACTGCTGCTCTCTGCCCTGCTGGACAGCTGCAAGCGTCTGTGTGTAATGGCTGTCCAGTTGTCATGGCCTATTGCATTGACTACCTCACTGCCCTTACGTTGGGTTGACTACAGCCTGAGGCTGGCTAGGTTCTGAACCAAAGGAGTAAGAGATGAAGCCAATTTCAGAGGAGTTTATGGTTGGCTTGTAACCTTCTTGGAGGAGCTCTATATTCTGATGGCGTCGAAGCGCTTTTATAAGGATGAGTATTAAGCACTGCCCTATGGGGCTTCCAAGATAGGTGACAGCTGAGTGTACTTATACTTATGACTGCACTCGACAGGGGTGGCAGCAATGCTCTGCTCCCTGCTATCAAGGATATGCTGTTCCTGGGTGGAAAATTTCCTGCGTAACTTTGGAAAGATCGATTTCGAGTTTGGCCTTGGGATCTTCGATGGAACAATTCCAGATCCAGCCACTGGTCGTTCAGTATTACTTACTTGGTCCTCCAAACTCAAGTTGACATCTTACCCATCTTGACTACCCCATCTGGAGCTGCTGACGATACTATACTCAATCGGTTAGGCAACGATAGCAATACTCACCTATTGGTTCCCAGAATTGCTTGGGGTCCCAGATCTTCAAGTTTCAGGTAGTTTTCATCATTAATTAGAATTTGGTTTTATTAAAGTGCGATGTCTGATCCCTTCCTTTGTTCCTGCTCTCTGACCCCAGTGACAGTCGACATACTTGGTTATCTGTTGGGGTAGCCAGCCAGCATATCAGCATACTGTATGACATCGTCGGTGACGAGGACCTCGGTCTTACCAACTGCAGACGTCAGGGAGGAGTCGCATCCACGACTTTCCTTGTGAAGGGCAGCTGAATTGAAACTCCATTGCTTGGTAGGCAGGTAATCGCCCTGAAGTTGGACTCGTCCACTGATATGATCACTGCATCCTCCAGAATAGCTGCGCGAGCAGTCGTGATACCCAGAGCCGCTTCTCATTGAATGATGGGTCTCTATACTTGGCATTAGCGTTCTGGGCTTTGCCGAATCTTAAATGGAAACTTTCTTTAAGTACTTTCAGCAGAGTAGCAACGCAAGGCACTTTTTTGAGGTTCTTGTATTCTTAATCTTTACATTGCATTTCAAGTAAGCTCTTATGCAGGCGCCAGCCAGTGATCTTGTAGATGCCCTGTTGTTAGAGCACGATGGCAATCGCTTTCAGCAACAGCGGGTTGCTCCGCGTATTCTTCCTCCAATTATTCAGCTTTGGCTTCGGATTGAGCACTCGGTGCTCCACCTCTAACTTGAACTTTTCAATGGCTTTGTACACGAATCGTCGATCCACACCCATCTCAAGCGCAATGTCCTTGGGCTTCATGCCCTCCACCTTGTAGTGCTGTACCACTGAGATCTTCTTCAATGCCAGCTTGGCATCTCTGCGTTTAAGATAAGGATTCTTGGATGATCAATTCATGGCTTCATAGTTTGAATGATCCCCATTGAGGAAATCGATACTCCCACCCTGCTCTTTCATGAAGTCTTGCAGACCCTATCACAGCTCATCACTCTACTTGATCTGCAGGTTCTTGGGCATCATATTGGTGTTTCTTTATGTCGAAGACTGCGATGGCTTTCTAATCATCCGAAGGTACTGCTCGAGGCCATAACACAGCTGGTCATCGGTTGCCAAACTTTCAACATCGACCAACGACGACACTGCTCACTCAGCGTTCTCCAATGGCAACCGTATGATTTGCCCACCCAGTATGCCCATCGTCGACGGTGGCACCTGCCCATTGTTGAGGAGAGTGCCTGAGGTGTAGGTGAGCTTCACTGGTTTGGGGTTGGAGTGGAAGTTGGTGCCCAGCACCACTGGTGTCCACTTGAGTACAGTCTTCTACTATGGCTTCAGCGCACTCGTCTTGATCTCTTCAAACTGCTGATTACTTAGAAACCCATAGTTCAGGATTGATTCCGATTGATAACTGTAATGATAGGATAACTGACTATTCCTCATTGCTTATATACTGCGACTTTGATTCCATGCAAGTAGGGGTTTTGGGGTTTTGAAATAAAATAAAGTATAAATAAATATACAAGACTCGATACTAATGAATATAGTGAGGTTGGTATGCAGGCTGTTGATAGAGGTAAGGAATATATGACATTAATTATTTAACTATCTGAATTTAAATTTCAACTTCACGAACTCAACATAAATCACTCTCACTCGTAGATCCATTCTTCCTTGTCACCCCTTACAATCAGATAGGCAGTTGCATTGTCAAAGCAATTAATTTCATCACTGTTCCCATGTTGAGGGCCTTCTTCAATCTTGCCATTCTAAGCTACAGGTGGGGTGGAAGTAAATTCTAGGGTTGAGTCTTGCATTAGCTAGCTTTCTTTGAAACTTGACTCTTGATATACTGTATAGTACCCTTGTGAATTTTAGTCTTCGGGTGAAGCAAGTGGCATATCAAGTTCTCATATCTCTAAGCGATGGCTAGAAGTTCCTCTCCGTTACTGGTCTTAATGTGGTACGCTCTAAGGGACTTGTTCTCATTTAACCACTGCTTGAGATATGTAATGAGGCATTTATGCTGAAACGATGTTGATTTGTATGAGAAGCTCATGAAATGGTTGACTAGCCTCTGAAACACCATTGCTATGTACCATCCTTGCTCGAACAGACTCCTGGCATTCTGAATTTACTTTGATGATGGCTGATAAGGTAGTAAGCCC
>ARYC01009761.1:0-11016 GCA_000711775.1 Oxytricha trifallax | reverse complement strand
GATCATCTAAGCCAGTATTTATTTCAAAACATCAAGCAAAGTTGAATCAAGGTTTAAGATAAGCAAATTACGAAGTGGGGACCTGTGATTTTAGGAAAGAATTTCGTGCAAGTGGTTGCTCCTGCAAAATATTCATACAATACAGGAATTCTGCTCAACTCTGGTGAGGTTCCTCCTCAAGTGGGTTCCTTGCAAGGAGGTTTGATCATATAGATGCCATTAGAAGGAATCGATGCATATTTGAAAGATGTTATAGATTTGAAGAGCTTGCTCAACGACGATTCCCTCTGCTAATACCTTGAGCAGTTCTTAAATAATTTTCGCAAATCAAAGTTGGTAAGTAGAATAATCTAAAATTTAAGAATAACTCTAATGCAAATTATATTTAGATATCTGGATCTACTAAAGATAAAGCAAACAACGCAATTGATTCAAACTGGATTTCTATCTCTGATTTAAAATTCAAGGCAGCTATACTCTAATCGTCTTTAAGAAAGCAATCCCTATTTAAAGCCTCGAGAAGCAAAGCTTGCACATAAGCGACTTGAGATAGTAAGAATGTATATGGAGATTAGTTGAAGCCAAAGTAAATTTTTAAGAAGTTGCGAGTGACAGCAGAGTTTGTATCAAGAACTGTTGAGAAGTTTAAGCATGAGTTGAGAACTTAAGTATTGCCTCCTTAAGAACCAAAAAATCTGGCAAGAGGAGGGAGAGAGATAATGAGCAGCTGGTTGCTGCTGTTGGCGAATGCATTGAGGAAGTTGGGATTTATCAGTGCACTGGAAGAAATATACATAATCGATTGCAAGAAATGAAAACGAGTTCGCCATTATAGTATACATTCAAAGTCCTTGCATCTCAACGATTCATAAAATTCTCAAGGAGTAGTTTTATTTGAAGTTTGGTAAGACAGAGCGGCGAATATCAAATATAGAGATCCTGCTTATAATGGCAAGCGCTTATGGGTGAGTCGACTGTTATCATAGTTCTTAAGTGAAGATGCAGTAATTATATCTGTTGATGAAAGTAATTTCAGATCTGACTACTTGCCTCCTAAATAGTGGTCACTAAATTAAAAGAGTATTCGTGGCAAGAGGAGTGAGAGAGATACTAAACTCATCACAACCAAGAATCGCAGTAAAATCATCGCAGGCGATAAGGAGTTGCAGTATGGAGAGATGCTGCTTGGCAAGCAGTTGAATGATAAATAATTTTAGGAATCATCAAATGAATCGGATGCAGTTTCATTTATAAGATCAATAAATTTGCCTGCTTAAAATACTACTCAAAGCATTAAGCTTTAAGCTGCTGCTAATGCTTCGTTATCATCCAATCATCATTCACTATTGTAGACTAAAGCAAAACCAATTTCAAAATCTCATTCTAGTAATAGTAGTTTGACCAAGTTTGCAAAGCAATCTAATTTTTAGAAATCAGAGAAATCATCAAGCAGTTCTAAAGTAAGCGATTTGATCACATTTTTATTGGATTATTTTTAGAAGTCAGTTCTTATGCAAACTCCACCTCGTTAGAATTTGTAAGCTAAGCAGAAGCTGAATAAAAATTTATCTCCTATTCCTGAAGTGGAAGACAGTGCCCAATACTAATAGAGTACTCTGAAGAAGTTCAGAAATTTGAAGTTGCAGAGCACTGTCAAGAAAGTCACTTCGGATGATGAACAGATTAAACGAATTCATTCAGGGCTCACGCCATTGATCGACAGAGTATCAAAACTAAAGTTGCAATCGACTTTGAAGAAATCAAGCAGGTCTTTGTTAAGTTAGAGATAGAGAAAAGTGATTCAGCTAACTCCTAGAAAGCTATCGCTCTCAGTATTAAGCAGCTCGAATATAGATGAGAGTTAGTACAAGAAGTTGAATTTGAAAGTTGATGGTTGTTGCATGATGATAGTCTATGATATGTTGGTTCTATTCTTGACTTTGGTAAACTATCCTATTGAACTGAGTTGGAGCGATTACTTATCTTTGATAGCATTAAGAGCGAGAGAGATGAAAGTCTAAAAGTAATCTCTTGAAATTATAGGATGATTTCAACTCCTATGCTAGATGAAGATACCCTGAAGATATCTCTTGGATTGGATGGTTCTGCTCTATGATTGCATGAATCCGCGCTAAGGTTATATGGATCCATGTTGTATGATTCCAGGTTGTATGGATCCAAGTTGTATCAATCCAAGTTGTATGGATCTGAACTTACATTACAGGATTCAGCACTCAGGTGTAGGTTCCAGATGAAGATACCCTGAAGATATCTCATGGTTGCATGGTTCCAGATTCCACAAAATCAACATATCTAACTTTAGACTCCAAATCATTATGCATACTATCATCAGACTATTATCATGACAACTCTGCTATCGTTCTCAAATTTATTCAACCTCTCTTATAGGTGACCTATAACCAAATCAGAGCCAACTTGAAGAATCAAAGGATGGTATCAAACCCATAGCATTGTTGTCAGATCAAATCCAGCTTAATTTAAACTATAAACCAATCTCACAATATCAAAAGGAAATGCTTGCCAATTTAGGTGATTATGGTTTAAAAGCTAGGCAGTTGTCTATTGAAAAATAAATAATGAAGAGATAGCAATACTCTATGAGTCTGATAGCTGCAATTGCGGTTGATAGAGTGGTATCGACTCAAATAATTGAAGGAGGATTCGATTCAGTACTATTCGAAAACTTTATCTATCAGACGCTAAGAAGTATAAGAACTGACAAAGATTTATGCAATAAGAAGGTGGTGCTCTTGATGGATAATGCGATAATTCATAAATATTCAGAGATGCTTGCGACTGCTCGTCGCTTCAAAGTCAATGTTCTTTTCAACGCAGAATACTCGCCCTGGCTCAACCCAATCGAATAGTTGTTTGCATACATAAAAAAGAACCTCAAGCAGCAGAACATTATTAGCAAGTAAGTTTACTATCATAACTAAAATTTAGAGTGCAACTGGTCAAGCGCATCCAAGAGATAATTAAAAATATGAGCGAGGATGATGTTCGAGGACTCTGGGCATTCAGCATCAACATCAAGAAGTGGATTCATACTCTGAGATATGGCTTTGTATGAGATTCTTCTAAAAACTACTAATTGCACCTTACAATGAAAATTCTATAAGCACTTATAATTTTTGCATCGTCAATACTACTGTAACTACTATTGCTGCTGCTATTACTGCTGTTACTAATACTGAACTTAAAAATTAATCCATAAATTCATTGAGACCCTCCAAAATCGCAATATTCATAAGCCTGCTCAAACAATTATGAATTTTTGACGAGTGTCATCAAATTCTGGAAGAATGCACTCTGTATTGTAATTGCGTATCAGCTCAGAGTGAACAAGAGAGGAGTTGAGCAACTTTGGCTATAGTTCTACTAAACTCGCTTTAAATACAACTTTTCCAAGAATTGCATAATTATGCGAGAGAGGAGATAAACTAAGCATCAGACTTTTCGAATTCTTGAGAATGCAGTGATAATCTAGCAAATTTCCAACTTCTGCTCAATTGTTTTGATCAGCATCCTTTTATAGACAGTTCTGAAATCAAGAACTCTAAAACCTCGCAATTTTTTGACAGCAAAGACCAATATCATAGATTTTCAAGATTTTTGACCTCTCTGCTCAAAATGGGATTTTGGTCACCATAATTTTGCGAAAAGAGACTAAAAATGCAAAATTCATTCTAAAGGCATTGATTTTTCAAAAATTTGACCAACCTTCCCTAAAATGGTCTTTGCAACAACAAATCTCAATTTTGACCACTAATTTTGACAATTTGGCTGTATCAATGCATTTTGACCACTTTGTGACCATTCTACAAATATATGACAGACATAAATAAAGGCATATCAATCTTAGTCAAAAACAGGAAATTTGGCCATTTTAGCAATAAATCTCCACTTTGGTCATTTAAGAGAATATACTCAGAACAAATGTCGAATTTGACAAAAATGTATGTAATAATGACCACTTTGTAATAAAAACTAGCAATGACCAATTTTCGCAAATAAGACTAATCACAATTAATCAGCAGTAAATAATAATATAATTAGTTTTGTATTTTAATTTTCACAATTCCCCGATTCGAATGTATTTTATCAATAGTATATAGTCCACGATATCTCAGTCGTTGGTTATGGTGTTGAAAATGGAACTAAGTTCTGGATTGTCAGATACTCTTGTTGTAATCACTGGGATGAGTATAGATGTATGAGAATCATTAGAGGTTTTAACAACATCGCTATTGATAAATATTGCAGCATGTTACTTATCCTGTTCAACATTAAGATAAACTATGCTAATACCAACAGTCAATCTAAAAGCTTGTCTTGCATTGTGTTCAATCTTTAGATTCCTTATTTAAAATCAACCTAGCTAATGAAGTATTTGGTCTTGAATCTGAATCATGCTGCTGTATTTTAAAAGCTTACTATAAAAGCAGCAGAAGATGAAGTCGACTTTGGCATTCATTCAGAAGTTGATTGCGTGATAACACCACAGAAGGTACAGTCAGCAAAGAATAGCAAGCAAGACCATGGATCGCAATCAGTAAAGTCAAATTCTGAACCTTGGATTGATAATGCAAAAGTTTTATATTTAAGATTAAACTCTGAGTCAAACTTGAGTTATTTTGGTGTTGGGCGCTAAGACCTGCTGAATAATAATAGTACAGCTTCCTACTTTCAGTATTTCAACTAAATGAACCAAATCATAAAACAGGGTATCTTATCATTCAAAGACGATGAAGACGATTACGTGAAGACTCTTGCAAAGTTCTTGAACTTCTTGGGGTTTGAAAATATCTAGATAATGTATGTGCAAACAACCAAAGAGATAGTCTTCCAAATGAACGATACACAAAACTATTAATCTTACAGTTGGTTGAAGCTTTATTTAGGGCAGCACGCTAAGAATAGAGCAAATCACGAATTCAACTTATTAAAAGACCATAAAGACGCCAAGTTCATTCTGCCTTGCCAAAATCTTTTCTTTGACAGTGATGAAAGTTTATTAATTTAAAGCTTCAGAATAAACTAGAAATTCTACCCTCTTGGGAAATTCCTGATGAATGCAACAAAGCTCAAGCATGTTTACAGACTAAGAACAGCTATAGGAGTATGTATTGCAAATCTTGAACTAATGCAGCGAGGCATATTCGCTCCTCATCAAAATATCATGAGATATCTAGTTGGGCCATATTCCTTCAATATGAAAGTGATGATTGCTAGATTAATTATGCTTTCAAAAAGGATCGACTCTTCAAACCTTGGAGTGGCTTTAGTGTAGTTTCCAATGAAGTGCAGCAAGCAGCCAGAGACGACAAATCAATTTATCAATCTAACGAATACTTGAACAAGCCAATTGCTTTCATTCTATACTTAGTGCTAAAGCCAGGTTAAAATAAATTGATTCTGAAGGTTTGTAAAGACGAATTTCTTTCTGATGAAGAGAAGGCAGCTCCAGCGTATGGAAATCAATTCAGAGGCTATGGCTAAGTGCAACTACTCTGGTCTGGCAAGATCACTATCAAAGATGTTGCTAATGAACTCTTAGGTATGATTGAAGCAGACTACCCAAGACATATCATGCACCTTTAGGATGAAATCGCGTTCTTAAACAACTGTCAGTGACTAATTCGCAAACTATTAATAATCCCTTCCCTAATACATTCACAACCTAATCTCTTGCACTATACTCTTTAATCTAATTTACTATTCTATTATACTTTGTGATTGCACTCTCCTAAATGAATAGATAATACATCAATCGATTGCAGTATTCATATGCACTTATATTAGGCATAAATTTTTCATTATTATGAGATTTTATCAAATTTTGGGTTTTGAGGTTGTATGGTTCCACCCTTAGGTTGTATGGCTCCAGGAAGATATCCTGAAGATATCTTTAAATTTCAAAGTCATAAAATTTTGGAGAATATTGCTAATAGCTCTGCTTACTTTATGATTAGCGAGCCTCACTACATTGTTTTGATATAATACAACATAGATGCATATTTAAATGCAAATACAAGCTGATCTGATCGTCTATGGGTTAGTATTCAAGAGGCCAAACTTCAAAAATTCTTAGTTTTTCATGACAGTTTATAACAGCTTTCAAACCCCTAGTTTGAGCCTCTAACTTCAAACATCGATTTTTGCCTAAGGGCTCTGACTTCAACTCTAATGATGTTTTCGATGCCTCTGAGATGTTTAATGATGATTTTGGATGGTTTTGGGATGGTTAGGTGAGAGTTGGGTAAGTCAAGTGTATTGGACTTAAGTTTGAGAATAGGCCTAAATTTCAAAGCTATGCTACATTTAAGAAGTCAAAACCATTCTAAAGTAAAACCTGCATTTTCTTACCACTCTTATCACAATACCACCATACCCTCTCCAATCAATGCAATTAGGTATAGCAACATCGTATATAAGTGATTGAGCTCAACTTAAGGTGGTTTAGTCCAATTTGAGAGGCTAGGTTGCATGAATCCACTCTAAGGTTGTATGGTTCCAGATGAAGATATCCTGAAGATACCTCAAGGTTGTATGGTTCCACCCCTCAGGTTGTATGGTTCCAGGAAGATATCCTGAAGATATCTATAAAATTCATGTACCAGTGTATACAAAAATCGCTAAGTATGTATAGGGTTCAATTAGAAGTACTAAAGCTGCTTATTCAAACTACTATGCAAGAATCAACCTAAAGTTGTATGGATCCAGGTTGCATGGCTCCGGCTGTATGACTCCAGGTTGTATGGTTCCAAAAATGCCCTATATAAGCCAGCGAATTTCATAATTCATTATCACATTAAAAATTTCGCAAATTGGCCCCAAAATTAAACTTTTGCCTCCTGATTTTCTGCTGCCCTAACTTTAGACTCCTCCCTATATTTTATACTCCCCATCATTTTAACATGCTCCTTCTACTCGGAGCATTAGGGTCCAGCCGCAGCCTATGGTTGGATACCCTCCATTAAAGAGTAAAGTAGTTCTTTTTTTAGTAAAGTCTTAGAAACCTCTCTGATTTTAGTGTTTTACACTTTTAAATGGAACTACTTCTATCAGTTCAGCAAAGCCTCTAATAATCGATTCTTTAATCGAAAACACTAAAAAGCTATGTTAACTTCTCATATAGCATAGGTCTAACCACAGATCATGGTTGAATAATGATTAATAAGAGCTTTAAAAAATTTTCAGAAAATTACAGTGATTTTGAGAAGTTTTCGCTAAACTTAGAAGTAATCAAAAATCAATAATAAATAAAATCAAATGCCAAAATCGACTATTTCAACATTGTTGGCAAATTTAAACTAGAGGTTGGCTACTATCTTAAAATAGAGAAATTTGAGAGGTCACTGTTTGTTTACGAGTGTTATCGTATTTTAGAAAATGCTAATCACAGCTTTTGATTATCAAAGATAATTATAAAAAAATCAAAATTTCCCTAAAGTTAGAACCGAATATTTAAATGAGTAGAAACCCTACTTAAGCGAGGCAGTTTATAATTAAATTTATGATTGCTTTCTCCGGTTGATTAAATAGACATAGTCTTAAATCAACAGATAACTAGGCAGCGATTCAAGAGAATATTGGAATCCTAGAATCAAGCCGCTGATCCTTCCCTTGGTGGGGGTATTGAGACACCATTGGAGGCGTATTCTTCCCCAACTTCTTAAGTTTGATGTATTGGAACTCATTCTTACGTTGGTACAGAAGAATACTGAGGAGAATCATTCTTCAAAACATTTTTTCTCTTAATCTTTTCTATAGGAATTAAATGGCAAAGAGGCAAGTGCAAGAATCAAATAAGCAAAGTTATTAGAAAACTCAGTATATTAGTAAGTAATTCAGCTATTCTTTTTAATTAATCTCCTTTTAATAATTTTATAGGAATTTTGATAGCAAAATGATTATTAAAATACGCGCATTTAGGAGAACTGTCTGAAATTAGGGAATTTAGGTTTAGCTTTATTTTTCTGATTTTATTCTTTGATTTTTGAAATTACATATTGAAACTTTGATAATTGACTGGATTTATAGATGTTGATAATCTTTTGATTTATAAATTTGATTTTTGCGCTTATCTAATAGTTAGAGAGGTTTCTCCATTTAGTATTAATTTTAAGTTTAAATACTTGACTGGATTAAATTACAAGTTATTATAAATCACATTGTTGTGAATAAGTGCTCTAGGTTTAATAAAGCCAATTTAGTATAGTATAAGATTAAATTAGATATATCTATTAGGATAGTTTTAAATTTAATATGTAAAGACTGCTTAGTATTGTGTAGTTATTATTGATGGTGTATCTAAATCACCATCGCAGTTTAATATCACTCTAAATTATTAACTCAATCCTCTTTAATTTCTTTATCATACTGTAAAACTGACTGCTCCAACAAATTCTTAGGGTTCTGGCATTTCATGCGATGTCAACTGCTTCCTCATTTCATCATCATACTTATCCACAGTCTTTCTGTATTCTCCCTTGATTTAGCTATAAAATAATTGCGCGTAAGCGATAGTTTGAATAGTATAATAGTATTGCTTACTCTACCTGTATAAGACTGTCGTTATCAAAGCTGAAGAACCACCCATCAGAAGAATCGTCAGGATCGAGAATTATATACTATTAGTGCATGTGTGGATCCTCCTTCTTGAATGGGTATATCCATACGTTATGATAGCCACACCACTTATAGGTTACCACCACAATTGGTTCACTCGGAGCAACCTCCAGAAGTACAACGTTTGTAAATCCACTTTGAGGATCCACCTGGAACTTTAAAGTTCGCTTGAAGCGTTCATCGATCACCTATACTTAGAACCATTACTTATGTTGAAAATCTTGCCTTGTAAATCTCGACGATGTATCCACCAGGTGCATGAGCAGAGTGCTTGAAGGTGAGGCAGTGCTGCTTCGTAAGTTTGCTTGACTTCATTCTTAAGTTTTATTATAGAATTATATGATTATTACTTAATAATAAATATAAAGAACTTGTTTAGGTATTAAAGACTATATATTTTACTGATAAGACTACGCTTTGTTAATACTTGAAGATCAAACCATACTACTCCTAGTTGTGAACATCCGCTGAGTTGATCAACCAAGCTCTTAAGCTTAAGCAGGCCTATACCTAAAATTCATGATTTCTATCACAAATCGGATAAGTTCTTAGTTGTCTCCCTTGTCAGGCCCTCAATCTGAATTGTTCTGATGGTGTGAAAGGCAAGTTGGATGCCGAACACGATTCTGTACTACTCCAGCGATTCATCGATGACTTGAAGGACTTGAGTGAGAGAGATCATATCCTGCTTATATAACCATCTTTATTAGCATCATACTATATAGCTGAAATGGTAGAGCTTGTTGTTATTATTGTTGCTACTCTACTGCTTCTAAAACTTCAAGAACTAATGCTATTCAGTAAGACAATTGCCTTTGCTTAAAATGGATTTTATCACTACTATAGCTACTCTTGCCATATTTTGGTCATTATTAATCTTGATTATTATATTTAGAGCTCAATAAGAGATTAAAATAATTCTATTAGTTATTATATTAAATTGTAATATATTAAATATGAAAACAACCAAGAAATCATAAAATTCAAGCAATCACTCTGAAATGCATTCGCAGTCTTAGTAAGAATAATCGCTCACCTCGATCTTCAGCGACGATCATCTTAGCCAGCACTCCTTTGAAAGCATTAAGTAGAGTTGAGTCAAGATTCAAGACAAGCAAATACAAAAATACTTCCTAGAAAATCTAATATTCTCTAATCTATTGGTATTAATATAATATATACATTGGCACAAACCCCACTATACTCTTAACCAATTAATTATCTAAATTTTTAATTATTATTTTAAAGAAATATAAATTAGTTTCAATCTTTTAATATATTAATATAATTAAAACTAAGAAATTTTAGGCAAATTATTTTTCGGTTATTGTTAAAAAATAATGTTCTTCTGTTTCTCTCAACAAATATTACTTAGATGTTATTTTTTAATTCTCTAAACAGTACTCCATTTTTAGGAAATTAGGAGAAAATGTAGCACTTGAACTGGTATTGCTCAATTGTGTTTCTGTTCATAAACTGAATTGAAGCTTTCCCAGTCTTGATATAATGGGAGTAGATATGAGCTGAGATTATTGCTATAACAATGTTCATATATCTCAGTTAAAATGTAAAAAATAATTAATGCTGTCCTGATTTTAAAAACCATCTTTTTATCTGCATTTTAGTTCAACTTAGTTGCACATACTTCTTCAGTTTGAATATCTACAAACAGCTGCTACTAATGAAGATAAATATAAAATTATTTATTGATATTGCAGTTAACAATCGAATTATAGAATATTTTAAATACTCACTTTAAACTTTATAAATTAAAGAAAATTAGTTAAGAATAAAATCATTGCTCAAAATTCTTGCAGTATTAAGATACCCTAGCTTTTATTAACTATTCTTTTTTATAGCAATAAAATTGAAAAGTTTTAATTTAAAGTTTTTCTCACTGACATAAGATAAGTCAGTTCTAATTATAAAATAAAGATCATAGTCATTAGTTTAATTTAGTTTTACAAAATTATATAGTATATTTGATTATTTGTCTTGTTGATAAATTACTTCGGATCTTAATTGGAAAAAGCTTTTGCTAGTAATTCTTAGGTATTTTAGGATTGGAATGACTGTGAAAATTAAATAAAAGTTACTTCTTTAATAAAAACAATAATTGGATCATATTGAGGTCTCTAGGGACCCCCGATCGATAATGCATGATAGCACATTAGGGACAAGCCATTTTATATTATAGTGATCGGTCAATCACTTCATAAAATTTAATTTAATGGACTCAATCGATAGTCCTCCCAGTCGTCTTCACCACTGTCGCTTGTCACTGTGGTGGCTTGAATGACTCTGCCAGTCTGAATCATCTTTTGTGTTAGGTATATAATTAAGTTCGTAATTTGGTTCACC